>WHVE01000183.1:0-194514 GCA_015178995.1 Trichophaea hybrida
GATGTTGATTGAAAACCAAAGCCACAGAAAAACAAATTAAGACAGAGAATATGAAAAGAATAACAATCTTTCCTACAATATTGCAAAATTGTGGAAAATTTCAAACAGTTTGTTAAACTCTGTTCCAAACAACATACACAAATATATACCTGTACTGGAGAAAAAAAGTCTGGAAAATAGACAGAAGGGTCAAAAACAAATAATATAGAGACAAATACCATATGTACCCCAGAAATGGCTGCAGCAGAAACACTAGCAGGATACTACAGCCCTGCCCCAATGGATATCACAGCACACAAATGAAATGAAATCACTCCAGAACAATACAAGCTGTGACAAAAATGGGGACTGTATATATACTATGGAGAATGAAGATATTTTGTTGCAAGTGGTGAAAAGAAATGCACAATTATATCAGATTGGATGGAAATGATTCTGCTTAAGGAAAATAAGAATCAAAGAGAAGATAAAGGAGAGAAAGCCAAGTTGGGAAATGTTTAGTCCAGTGCAATAAGAATGGCAATTGCAGCTGGAAACAAATCTTCTTTGTCTAATAATGCAGACTGTAGTATGTTACTGTTCTCTATTCAAAGCGCAGAAATGAAAGAATCTTCAATAGAAAGCAAGAATCTAGTTGTGAAGTAATTATAGACAATAGAAGACAAACTTATTGATAACCATACTGTTATTGACAGTGGGGCTACTGGTGAAATATATATTGACAAAGACTTTGTCTGCCGATATCTAATTTGACAAAGAATATTGATGGAACCACATCGGGAAAAAAACCAAGTCGCGCCCAGGACATACGTAGGTCTGGGGCGCATTGGGCGCTTAAATCGAAACCTTTTGAGCCTCAATGTGGCGTGACACTGCACGTACGTATACACGACCCCAGGGGTTGCGTTTGCACCTCCTGACGTAGTATTCCTTACTAACGCAGCCATGCAGTGCACCCATATCTTACTGACGCAGTATCTCTGTTACTGACGCAGTATCTCTTACCGACGCAGTTATACGGTGCGCACACCTATTGATCCACAATTCTAATCATATAACCCCTGAGTGCAATGTATACCTTGACATAACGCACTGTTCACTGCATGCGTCATTTATACGATGACTTGAATTGCACTCACAGCTCGGGCGACGGATACAGTACAGTGACGTTGATGTGCATGATGTTCGATATTGAAGCCTAATATATTCAGTTTCCCGTTCCAAATGCCATCCTACACGTCGCAGCTAGCTTGAAGCACATCCTCTAAACTGCTCTCTCCTTTGCAGTCATCCACCGATTCCGACTCTACGTCCTCGTCCTCATCCACATCCTCATCCTCGTCCTCGTCCGCCACCCCCTCATTCTCGACCTGATCATTATCCAGCTGGAGGCCACGATATCGCTGGGCACGACTCCTCGCACTGTGTTTGTCATCATGCTCGTTGTCATTATCATTGTCGCTATCGTCAACCCTATCCTGATCATCGAAAGACAAATCTTTAGCAATGGGGATGCGGATCGCTGAAATGATCGGAGTCTCAATGTCCGGCTCCATCATCAGAGCTTCCATCGCAGTCTTGTTTAACACCACCCGACGAGGTTTGGTAGCAACGGCAGGCGTGTTATTTGCTCCATTCTCACGTAGAATGAGGTTGTTGAGAGCCGCCCGTATTGACTTGATTACCTTCTGTCTTAAAGGAGATGGGAGATCGTTCCACATATTCATGAGATCGGTGTAAGTCTCTGCAAAATGTTAGAGCAATTGCATGCATTGTAAAGGCCATACTTACCGCCGTGATTATCTCGATTGAAGTAGTACTCCCACTCGGGCCTTTTCCGCCGGATCTCGAAGTCATCGCTATCAACCTTTGTCGGAGCTGAACCTCCATTTCTTTGCCACTCTGTCAGTGCGTGATGCAATGCCGTACATGTTAACACAATCAGTGCCGGGGGTGTCTGTTCTCGAATCCAATCATGGAAGCCCTCCAAATGCCTGCCGCGTTTGCGTATTCGTTGGAAGAAATGGAGGTATAGAAATCGTGGAATCTCCTCGGCAAGAAAGTAGCTAGCTCGTTCCTGGTGGTGTTAGCGATGCTGAGAATGGCTGACAGGACTCACCTCAGGTTCGTTCGTACGATTGCATTGGCGCACAGTGAATGTAAAATCTGAAAGTAGTTGGTCAATGTGTATGAGGCGCTCATCATCGTCTTCGAAACGATGCAAGTTGTATAGTCTCCCTACACGATCACGGGCCTTCTTGATCAGGTGCGATCGGACTGCATTGCAACTGTTTTTGATCTGACATACGGCCGGTTAGTCAATGAGAATGCAATTCTGGGGGACACTGAACTATCTTGAGACACTGCTTCTGACGTTCCGGCAAGCTAATATTGACTCCTTCCTGCCTGCATGCCTTGGGCCAGCAATACTCTACTGACTTTGTGTAGAAACGATGTTAGTCGGTATCTACCACTCTCGAAATTGTATAAGCTACCAGCATTAACTCAGCTTCAGTTGGAAATGGTCTCTCGCTCAGTAGTTGTTTCTCCATCATGCGATGCATTGTCTCCAGTACAGCAGTGACTCGAAGGTCACCTGGTGCAAGGACACTTCGACTCCCATATCATTTGCTCCTGACTGACAAAGTCGACGGTGTATTCGGCGGAGACGATGTGATGAGTTGTGAAGCCGATGATGATGGGTGTGGACTCCGGAGATGACTAAGGTTCGTCGCTGAACGAATACCGACGGAAATGACACTGGGTGATGGCGATATTGAAATGGAGGCTGCATTCGGCGGGGGCAGAGACGGCTGCAGGGCTGCAATGGGTGTAGATGCTGAGGTGATCTGAGTAGTCGAACCTTCGATACGTGAAGCTGTAGCCTTCGTCCGCTTTCGCTTCTGCCTGTCAGCCTGCAAAGTGAGTTTCCTCTTTTTACCGTTTGCAAAACGTGGCATTGGGGAGACAACTCCAGGAGTGGCCGGTGATGCTTTTAGAATTGAGGATGTGGCCTTATGCAGTGGCTTTGTTGTTCGAGTCATTTTCAGAAAGCAGAACTGGCAGAAAAGCAGAAAGAGTGGATGCAGTTGCGAATTCGACTCCACGGTGCAGACGAAGGTTAAAGCAGTGTGGAAAAGGACCAACATGTCGCTGTGAAAAAGTGGTCTCATAAAGGGGCAGATTCACACCATACTGTATTAGCTTGTCACAATAATGTCACGTACAATCTAAAATACGACTCCTGAAAGGAGATACAATCCTTGCTAGCCCAAATACAATGCTCGATATTAGAAAACCAACGCCAAAAATCAAATCCCTAACGTGTCGTTAGCTTGCTAGTCAATTGCTGGAAAGATAAGGGACGTACTGAAAGAGTGAATCAAACACTAGCATCCCCCGGCCACAAAACAAAGACAATAATTCTAAGAAAACCCAAATGAGACTAAAAACAACTCTGTAAAATGCAAAAAACGACTCCACCCGGCCTAAACACGAACCTAACACGTGTGTCAGTATGCTATTCATTCGCAGCACTATTAGACGTACCAAAAATCATATGTCAAAAATACCTCCAGGTGGAGTCAAACTCAACGCCTCGAGCTGTGTAAAGCTCATACTGGGATTGGCATCTTGGTGCGTGCCAATTGCTACCGACCCCAATGGCTTAACACTCTCAGACCCCGGCGCATCGTCATACATTGCCTCACGCTCTCTCAACACCCCCGCCATTACCGACCTTATCCCCCGCTGCACCTCTTGTGATCTCTCGTTTCTTAATTGTGCAACTACCGGGGCATTCATTGATTCCTCCAGCACAGATGACGACTCCTTTTCAAGCGGCGCAGCGGACACATCTTGGAGAGGGGCAAACTCGACGCGGCGAGTGGCAGTCACCTCCGGTTGTGTCTTTGCTGGGTGGTTTATTGCGACGAACTGGCAGCAGGGGTCGGGCAATTGGTCGGTTTGGAGGCACCAGTTGTTCTCGGAAGAAATGGTTGAGGTTGTAGTGGTGGTGTTCGTGGAGTAGCCCTTGCAATAATTGGAGGTGCAACTGCCATTGCCTTCAGAACAGCCACAACGATGAGAGGGTTGTAAGCTGTAACAGAGAAGAAGGTGGCTACGGAGTCGTTGCTATTCAGTCGAGTTGCATCACATGGCCGCAGAGAGGTTTCGCCCGGCATGACTAGACACCCAAGAATATAATTGACATCCCTGGCGGGACATAGGCGACTGACAGCACGTTGTAAATTCTTTGCGGTGGGATTCTCGACTCGTGAGAGATGCCATCTGTTTGTGCTGTGGTGCACGAAAACATCGTCCCAACGGAGGTATTCTTCTGGGTAGCTTTTAGGGTCAATGATGCAGACCCTGAAGGTGTATGTGAGGTTTGGGGCGGTAGGGATGGCATCGGTCGAAATGTTATCCAGTTTTCGTTTCTTCTGAGGGACATTGGCAACAATGGTAGGTGGCGTTCCATGTTTGTGGGATGGTGGGTTCAGCTTCGGTGTCCCAGGATACCAGCTGCCTTTCTTCGCATGGGCTTTGCCACGTTTGGAGTTGTCGTCGCAGGAGTCGTCGTCGTTGGAGTCGTCGTCGTTGGAGTCGTCATCTCGGAGTCGTCGTTGTCGTGTCGGTAGGTAGGGGTGGGTTTTCTTTGTGATACCGATTCATCTGGACCCGAGTTTTGTCGAAACAGTCACGGAGAAACGCCCGGAACCCACTCCACCATTCAATGTGTCGTGGTTGTGTTGATGCCCGCTGCTTCCACATTCCCTGAAACTGTCTAAAGTGCCTTGTAGTCACTGGGTCCATGAAAAGGATATCATACATCAAGTCAATCGCATCATCATCCTTGACACCGTGAATGGCATACATCCGAATAAGGTCCCGAATGTGCTCGGCCATGAACTGCTTCGCGAAACCATCGTGGAGTAGAGTATCCTTAATGGCATCGGTTTTGGAGGCGGTGGATGGGATCTTTTTGGGTGGCATCGCAATGTTCTGAGCTTTATATAAGAGGGGTAAGAGGGGTAAGGCAGGGTTAGGGTTAATGTGTCAAAAAACAATGATCAGAGTAAATAAGTAAAAATGGAGTAGATGGAGAAGATGGAGAAGAATCGAAACGGAGGGAGTATACGGCAGTATATATACAGTGCAAAGTGAACCATCCAAGGTGCTAGAATCGTGGGAGCGGCTCGCAGGCTAAAGCGTTGGTGATATCAAACATCGTACTCGAGAAGGAGCTTTCCTGGTTGTGAGTCACAATCGGCACTTCTCTTCCAGCCTGAATCATGCTCAACATGTTTTATTCGACTCTGAGAGCCATTTGAAACACTCCTAGAGTCTTGTCAAGTGATTGTTGGGTCAAAGCGTCGAAATTTGTCAGTTTGAGTCCCTACCGTACGGCTGTGACGTCAAGTTCCAACATAATGACGCAGTGCGGTTTCAATAACAGTCGGGACCTGCCATTTAGAGTGAGAGAAGTGTCACCGGCATCTCTGACGGTGCAGAGACCGCCGGGCACACCGGTTTCACTTGGTGTCGTCGTGTCATGAACTCTGAAGATGAGGCTTGGCACAAAAAATGAGTGATATCGCATGTTTTCGCCCAAGGTTTGCCCAGTCAAGTGCACTAGCAGCCCAAATGCACTTGCAGCCAAGTGCATTTAGAGTCCAAGCGCACTTTCAAGCCCACTTTGAATGGCAAATCGTCCAAATAGAAGTGAAGCTCTGAGAAATACATGTTTTATGGACAATATCTCCGCCTTGAAGAGCCTCCATGGCATTACGCTTAATTCCACTACCCTTGCATGGCAACGACCCATGCATGGCAAAGCTCAAGACATTCTGTATTCAGCTCTCAGCACGTTCTACATCGCGTGCACCGTGGCTCCCATACGAACTTCGAATCATTTGTGTCCTGTATGCTTGAAACCGTACAAGTCTGACCTGTGGCTCTACAAACACATTGAAAGCGATCATCCTCGATATCGCGCCCAATGCCTTGAAGCAAAGACAGACTCCAAGCCACATGAACATGTTCGAAAAAACTTCCAGCAATGCGGTCATAATCCTCAGAGTGGTTTTCATGCTAACCATAACCACGTTGACGATCCCGACGCGTTTCCTCCGTTGCACTCGTCTCCTTCTCCAGAACCATCCGAATTAGACTTGAACACAATTGCAAACTTCCCATATCCTGATGCCGGTGCCCCTATCGCATACGTTCCGACAGACGATGAGCACAACGCTGAGCAATACTTTGACAACCCCTTCCATCCATTCGACAGTGATGAGGAGTACAATTTTACAGTGCTGGTTATATCAAAAGGTCTTTCCGCAAGCGTCATCGACGACTTACTGAAGGGCAACTGCGGCCTTAAGGAGAGTGTGCGCGATTCTCTGAAATCGAATTACCACCTCCGACAGAAAATCGACGCAATGGAGGATGGACTCGGCCATGGCTCCTGGAAGAAAGCTATGTTGCAGATGGCATGGAGTGTGCAGCATCCAGATGCAATTGAGTTTTGGCACCGTGATATTATAGAGTGTGCAAAATGGCTACTCCGGCAGCCAGCATATGAGGAACATCTTACTTATACTCCGAAACGTTGCTTCGATGATTCTGGGCACCGTATTTACAACAAGATGCATACTGGGGACTGGTGGTGGGATAAGCAGGTAAGCTTCCTTCTTATGCCGTTTACAATGCTCACAATTATGTTGACAACAATACCCGCTGGTGGCACGCTGGTGCCGATGCTATTCATGTCTGACGCCACCCACCTCACGAACTTCTCGGGCGACGAGAAGGCATGGCCGATATATATGACGATCGGCAACCTATCAGCAGCCGCACGGATGAAGCACACAATGCACAGCATGTTGTTGGTCGCTCTTTTGCCCATTGCCATCAAGATGCGTGATGTCCCGCTCAAAAGAAGAAATGCTCAGAGAGAGTATAATCGAATGGTCTCTCAGAACGTGCTACAGCATGTGTTGCAACCCCTACTTAATTTTGAGACTCGCACCTTCTATGCCCGCTGTGCCGATGGCAACTTCAGGCATTGTTATTCGACACTGGCTGCATGGATGGCCGATTACCCCGAGCACCGTGACCTTCACAAAATCATGAATGGTGTATGCTACTGGTGCGAATGCCCCAAGTTGGAGATGGGTAATCTACCCCACCGACATGAGCAACATAACCTCTGGAATCATAATATGTATCGTATGCTCTCGGATTCAAATACACCTCTCAGTATCGCCGAACTCAAACGCCATGATGTGAATCCAGGCTTCAACATCTTATGGTATCTCGATTGCGTCACAAGCGATCTTCCTAAGCCTGATCTGCTCCATATGATGCAAATTGGAATGTTGAAGCACCCCCTGACATGGCTTCACGAATTCCTCAAGCAGCATAAGCCGCATGACAAGGTCAACGATATTCGGCTCTCGGTGCCTGCATACCTTGATATGACAAATCCAAGATGTGCATATGTGGAGGTTTCACGTTGGAACGGAGGAGAAATCAAGACAATGACACGATTCCTTGTGGGTGTTGTACGCAATGCTCTGCGGGACCCAAGCCCCTCTCAGCGTAGTGTTTTTGACCGTGCAGTTGAGTGCTCTCGCTCTCTTATTGAGTTCTATTTCTATTGCCAGTATGACTCTCACGATGATGAAACGCTGGACCTTATGGATGATGCTCTACGTCGCTTCCACAATTCGAACGATGTGTTTCAACAATTCAGGGCTGGCAAACGACTTGCAGCAGACGCCAAAGAGAGACGTACGGAATTATGTGCCGAGCGGGATGCCGAGTTGAATTCGGTGGAAAACAAGAAGAAAACGGCAGCTTTTCGACAGTGCATTAACGACACATGGAAAGATATTATCGATGCAGAAATGGCCGAATACATTGAAGATGGTTGCGATTTAAACTTTCCCAAGATCCATCTCATGCAGCACTTCTGAGAGCAGATACAACGGTACGGATCGCTTAAACAGTGGTCGACAGAGATCGGAGAAAGCTCTCACCGGAAGCAGATTCAGGACGGGTTCAATGCCTCACATATGACCGGTGATTACTATTCTCAGATGATCAACTACTACTTTTGGAGTGATGCATTCGCTGTCAGAAAGGCCAATCGCGATGCATGGAATCGTAAATGAGCTGCTCCACAGGCGACGACGGAAGTGACGATGGAAGCAACCACTAGACGTCGTTTATTGTGGTTCATATCTCCCCAGCAGCACAAAGGAAAAGAGAAAGTCACGAACTTTCAAGGCCTCTTGAAAACAATCAGTGACGATGTCCTCCAAAATGAACTATACGATGTCACCTGTCGTTTCTTACACTCCAAGAAGATCATCATCGATTCAGATGATCTCTTAAGCTGCGCTGCCGCAATATACCATGGATTGGAGGTACAATCACGCAATATGCATGGGGAGCGCATTATTCAGAAGCTCAGATGTACTGGAGATACACGATGGTATTCCGGGGCTGCCCGCCATGACTGGGTATGTGTTCAGACTTCGCAACGTAAGGAGGGGCAGGAGCTGTCTCACAAGGCACTGCAGGGACGTGAACCGTACCGTATGCTTCGTCTATTCAAGCTGCGAGTCGTTCATCCGCGCGGCAAGAATACCTTTTGGCTAGCATATGTTGAAGTGACAAAGCCTGCCAACGGTGGAATGCCGGAAAGTGCATCGCAGCTTGTCAGGGTAGTGAAACTATCTTCTGGAGGTGCATATGCAGTTATTAGTGCAGGAAATATTGTGGGTGCGGCTCACTTAATTCCAGAGGAGCCCATTTCGTCAAAGTCGGAGAATAAAGGATGGATAGTCAATAGTCATATAGACCTAGCGACCTGGAACGACATTTATTATATGCTGGAGGATGAGTTGAATACAGTCGTGAAAAGGGTATAAACGATGTTCAGAAGTGTAAATAGATTTAATAGACTTGCTCAAGACTACTTTGCGAAACGCTGACGGTATGGTGATATATGCAGTGCGTAGCATCATCATTAAAATGCACAGAGCGGTGTTGCCACCATGCACCCAGCACTATGCAATTGCAACGACCAGACAAAAAACACAGTATATTAAACGTCAGAAGGCATCCAGCAGAGTGATATGCGACCATGTGAATCTATAGCGCCTAGAGGTGTTTTTGCAGTGTGTCACATCGTATTGTCGCGGACTTACATATCACCCTGCCTCCCGGCGTTCCAGGCGCTCCAAGCGCACGACTCACACCCAGGCGTGACGAATGCATCCGGGCGCAGGGATTTTTTCCCGATGTACTCTGTTTCAAAAATCCCATATACTTCACAATAAATATTTTGACTCAAAACAGATATTTAAATCAAATATCTGTCAATTTCAGAAATTTCTGCCACAAGGATATCAATAAAACAACTGGGAACACCAGAAATTTTCACCACAACTACATTGATAAAACATCAATGAATACCGCAATTATTGGCCACCAGTGTATCTATATAACAGTGAACTTCAGAGACTTCCACCACAAGTAAATTGATAAAAATATCGATTATTGCCGCAGGAAACAAAGAGCCATAACTTTTAGAATAAAAGAGTGAGTGGAACTATGAAAATCAACATCGGTAGTATATACATTTGTGGAAATTCAAACATCTTTTCTAATCAATAATGTATTACTATATAGATTGCCACCGAAACAGCTGTTTAGCGTATCTCTGGTGTTTTTCTACCAAGCTGTGTATGATTTGGTGGTGATATAGGCATGATTCATCAGTCTATGCAGGATTATTATATAAGCCACTGCCAATCTGCAGTGAAGCTTACATATATAATTATTTTGACTATTACAACCCGTATTTGGAAGTCATGTATAAGGTATACAGTTTTGCCCAAATTGTTCTACTTCAGTAAATACCTGATGTTGTTTGTTAAATATCCAAAACATTTGGATGATGACTACATAATTTGCTGCAATTGAATTGAGGTCTATGCAAGTGATTTTGAAGTTGTAATGAATACAGAAAGGTTATGCAACTCAGGAAATCACAATTGTATTTCCATTTGCAGGTCAATTTCAATATTAATTCAAAGCATATTGATACAGTTGCCACAATGCTGCTGGATATACCATTAAAGCTGTTGGACTTGGCCAGAGATATAACACAATTGGACTGGTATTTGAGGAAGAGGGTCAAACAATACAAATTCTTCAGCTCTCTGGAGATATATTTCTATCTTGGCATGTATATATTCTCCTGGCTCACATACAAGTACCAGAATGCATTTCTCTCATAGCCTCCTGAATAACCGATATTATTCAAGTTATCAATCTCAAAACAACTCTCAATCCACTCACCCCTAGTATTCTTATTGTCCATATACTTCAAAACCAAAATGACACAAATGAATTTCCACTAGTACACCCAGTAGGCACATCTCTCACCTTGAGGCTTAAATCAGCTGACAAGTGGCTATAGAGTATGTTGATCTGCTGGGGTGTTTGTCAGGTTGACAATATGTTCTTTCACCTTGGGTATCTGTATCCATGGATCTCCATGGGCTTGTTCAGATGCTGACTATCTCTGAATAGTTCAGGGTTTAGCTAGACTGATAATCTGCTCAGATACAGCCTTTGAGCTATGTTTTTGACAAACCTGATGCCTCATATCATATGCCAAACAGCAACCGGATATTCTTCACCATGATACAGCTTCAATAATATATTGTCTTCAATGTTAATCTGTATATACAAGAAGTGTTATATGAATTGACTTCTTGAGTTCCAGTACCCTGTATGGTACCAGATTCTTTGTTGGTAATTGGTATCAACCATATTTGTTTGGTGTGGCTGCTAGATAATCCTACTGCACCTGATCAATCTATTGGTCCAGAGTTTCACCCAACAGAATCTACAAATGCTAACCTAATTGTATTTTTGCCACTTTGGAATTTGCAAAACATGGCTGCAGCAGGAAAAGTATAGGTCTTTTTGAGACCCACCGAATCTGCAAGGAGTCCATCATGTATGATAGCATTGTAAACCCATTGTCAGACAATAAACCATATAGCCTATATTTGATGTACGAGAAATTTTCCCAGCAACCCATGGATGGTATATTGATGCCCAGAAACTCTATCAGTCTTTGACTGGTATTCCGCAATTGCACAGACATACTTGTGAGCTTTTTTTACATTCTCATACTCAAATATATTGTTCATGGTATTCAGCATAGCTGTTCAACCTCATATATCATTATTAAATATTTCATTGACAAACATGTGCTTCTTGGACTCCCTTGTCAATAGTCAGTCTTTGCAAATCATTTCTTGGATGATCTCAAGTGCCAGTTATTTCAATTGAATCAAACTCCAATATGGGTGTACCCAATGAAATATACAAAGTAGATTAGAATCACATTGGTAAGTACAAATATACAATATAAATAAGATTGAAATAGCTTTCCCTTCATTTGACTCCAATCCACTACCATATTGAAATCCACATACAGATTGTTCTTCATCCACTTTAGTATTGTTCTTAATGTTATTATCTGCTACCATGGAATGTCTTTGGATGAAATTATTCATAGCTCTTTGACTTTGTTCGGATCAGCTGGTAATTTTCAAACGAATTCCATGTTCTGAACATTCACCTATATTGCACAACAAAATCAGGAAATATTTGACTGTGGGCCCATTTTCGAACAAAAAGACTTTTGAAAGCAGTATATTATACAAGATTTGATCAAATAGTAGGGTCTGGATAACCTCTTCATTCTTGTCTATGCCCAGATATTCATCATTTAAAACTTTCTCACTGAATGTGCACTTGAACTGTGCTGCCAAAGTACAAGGTTTTTCAAATACTTTCCATTCACCACACTTCAATAAATATAACAGAAGCTTCTTTCAACACTTGGAATTGTTATGTGATAGTCATGATTACCTGGGGATAGTTGTATTTCCTTGCAGAGATATGCATTCAATTAAGCGTTAGTGTATAACTTGAGTTCTCCCATATAGAAAGATTCACCTTGGTCTTTGTTACTTGGCACACCACTATATTATTTGTTACAAATCTCATTGTATTTATTTCCTAACCCTTTGTACCCTGATCATATTTGTCATCCGTTTCAGAAACACATTAATTGACTCATGTCTTCTCCACTCAGAAATGTTAATATTTGCCATTGGTATCCATTGTTTTGAAATCGGAACATTGCTGGATACAGCTGTATTCAAGTACAGTATTGCATTGCATTGCTGTTTCAATTGATTTAAACAAAATATAATTGCTATATACTAATTTTCAACCAGTGAAGTAAGGAATAATTTTTTCTATTTATTGAATGTGGTATATATTTTACCTATTCAAGCAGCAAGGTTTTTGTCTATCAAATTAGTAGTTCCAAAACTGGGCAGTGTGGAATCTTGATTGGTGGAAAATTACTCGGTTATCTGGAAAACTTCCCCAGCATTTTCAAACAGAGTGTCAGCACAGCGATCAAATCCCAATCTGATTTCACAACCAATATGGGCAATACAATTCACTTTAATGGAAGAGGAATCCACTTTCTAGAGGTTTTCGATTGAGATCATGGTTAAGGTGAATATACTTGTATTCACAGTAAAGTGTAATTCAGGTATGATGAATCAAAAGTAGGTTCACCAGTATTTGGCTGGTGATTCTCTGGTGGTAGAGGTGTTATGACTTATTGGTATATTGTGGCCAACAAGTCTTCTCTGGTTGAAATGAAGTTGGGCTTTCACAAGGGTTCTCATGGTGATACTAGTATCCAGGCTACTCATGTGGATTTGGCAAGTCTTGAAATAGCTGGGAGTTCACCTGGGAATTCAAATACTACTGTGTAGGGCATTCAGGTTGCTGGGAGTTAGACTGGGAATTAAGCTATCGCAATACATCATGGATATTTGGCTAGAGATGAATCAATTATGATACGTCTTGAAAATTTACTGTTGGAGTTGAGGCAACAAATTTTGTGTATTTGACTGGGAAGGTAGGAACCACAGGAAGTTGGGCAAGTTCTCTTGATGGACATACAGCTGCATGCCTTGAGAGTTTGGCTTTCGAACATACTGGGCTTACCAGACATATTCTGCTGTATCCCCTGGATCTTAACTTTCGATGACCGGATCATTTGGGACATGGCAACCGACTCCCCCTGCCCCAAAGCCACGGTGATGCAGCCAAAATCGCGAATGATAACCAGAGACTTTGTAAAGCTATTTATTGGTATTATAGATATATTCTGGCATGCTCTAGGGATGCTGCTGCACTGTGGTGGTAATAAATAGAGCTGCATTTGTAGGAGTATAGCCCTTGGATTTGCTCTTCACACAGCAGAATATATCAACTGTAATACTGCACCTGTGCAACCCCAACACCTCCTACCAACATGCACTTCCTGCAGGCAGTGGAGAAGTTACTGTGGGTTAGCTTCCCTTATGACTAATATATAAGGATTATGGAAAAGCGAAAAAACAACGAATCACGAAAAATTACTCGACAACCCCAGTGGACCCAGAAGTCACTGTCCTCTTACTTCAGATCATTTGAAACCCATATACCTTTCATCTCCTCATCCCCAGGCATCCACAGCACAAAGCCTTTAATATCTAGCATGTGAAGCTCCACTTTTGAAAGCAGTAGCACCTATTCACATTGGTCATTTGGGGTTTGGGCCAGGGAAATTTAAACCCCACTCTTTGCCTGGATGTCAACACAACGCAATTATGTAGTGTTGGCTTGCATCATTATAAAGTAATGAGACTGAAACTGTGAATTTGTGAATTTTCCAGTCCATCTTGAGGAGGGAAGAGGATTTGAGGTTGCCCATATACCTTGAATCACAGAGGAGAACCTGGGGAAAAATGCCAAATTCTCGCTGAAGACTTCCTGGGCCAGCTCAAATGCAAGCAGCCACTGGCTCAACAATGTAAAAAATTACCTGGTTATACTTGGCCAGCTGTAAAGGGATATTTGGGGTAGTGATGCAGTAGGAGGAAGGAGAGTGGTGATTGGAGGGGCTGTATTTGGGAAGGGCAATGTATCAGCAAAATGTAAAATGCTCCCGAAGCATTGGTGGAAACTCCGGGAGGCCCCCGGAGGCTTCCGGACACTCCCGGACACTCTCGGAGCTTTCAGCAAACCACCCAGAGACTCCCAGACCTTAGGAAGGTACTCAAGGAGCATCTGGGAGATATTGGTGCAGTTTAGGACCTTCCTGGAGCTTTTACCAAACCTCCCGGGGACTCGTAGAGCATGGGCAGGTACTCCGGGAGCCTCCAGAAGAAATGGGCATAGTTTCGGACCCTTCTGGAGCTCTCACCAACCCTCCCAGAGACTCCCGGAGAAATTGATTAAGTTTTGAACCCTCCTGGATTTTGCACCAGTGCTTCCAGAGGCTCCAGAAGCATGTTCCGGTAGATTACTCTTGGAGTATTCAGGGATAATCAGAAAAGCTACGAACACTGTTGGAGCTCTAGTCAAGTTCTTCGAAATCTTGGCAGTTTTGATCTCTATCTCACAAGGTTTTGCCGCATGTGATGTGAGTTTCAGCGCACTGAAAACTACTGTTCGGATGCTCGACACATCTTAGATGGTGAGATTGTCATCCCTCCTGAGATCCCTTGTGTGCCGAAGGTGCTTGGCACTCCTGAGACACTTGAAACTTATGACATTCTTGGTGCTCATGAGATGTCAGGCGCTCCTGTGACGCTCTAAACTTATGACATATCCGGCACGTCTGAGATCCCTGGCGCTCCTGAGATGCTCAGGGCCGTGAGATGCTTGTGAGATGGTCAGCCCTCAGTGGCGCTCCTATATTCACTTTTGTACAGGCCTTGGATGCAGGTGAAATCTTGTTCTATTGATATCTACAATATATTCAGGGTTGGACAAAAACAAGGGAGATGAGAGATGACTTTCAATCAGGCTTGGAGAGAGATGACGTGATGACGCGCAAGCAGGAATGGAGATGGACGAGTCATATCTCAAGTGGGCTTGAGGCGAGTTTAAAGAGAGAGATTGTGCTGCCGAGCACGAGAAATTGTGAGAGAGACGGTCGCTGAAGCCGGTTGCTGAACGCCAGGGAATGACAGAACGCAAGTAATTGGCGCGAGATCTGGATTGGAATATGTTAACCCACGATCGGGAAGCCATGTGGAGGACTTAACTCAGGTAGACAGGAGAGGCTGCACATACGGTGCTCGACAGCAAGTGCATGGGAGGTAGTCAGAACCGAGAGTCAGTCGCTGCAGCCAGCTGCAGAGAGCGAGGGCCAGACTGAGTGCGAGTGTAATTGATGCCAGAAGGGAGAGTTGGTAGCTGCAGCCGGCTGCAGAGAGCCAGGGCCAGAGGGAGTGCGAGTTTAATTGGTGCAAGACCTGGCATGCGAGATGTTATGCCACGATTGTAAAGCTGAGTAGAGCACTTAATGTGGAGAGAGTGGAGTCTGTCTCTAAAGCCGGCTGCAGAGATGAGGACTACACGGTATGTGAGAGTGATCGATCCAGCGAGGGCAGATGGCAGCTAGCCTGACTGGCAATATTCAGGGGAGGCGATGAATTCTGGAAAAGCTGAATGTGACTAGAAGCAAAGAGAGAGAAGATGGATGAGAGCTTGTGAGCTGCAAAGAGACCAGAGATGGACGAAAGCTGTGGGAGCTTGGATTCGTACACGAAAAACTAGGTCTTGATCCGGTATGTTGCACCAGTCAACTTGTATAATCTGTTTGGCAAGGTGTATCTCCTAACCCAAACTCGCAGGTCGAATCCGAATCAGAGGTGCAATTTCGGCCAACCAAGTCTTATAAGGCTTAGCCCATTCACAAACAAACAGATTACACGAGCATACGAATGCAACGTACCGAATCAAGTCCTGGTTTCTTGTTTACACATCCGAACTCTGAATGTGCTTTCGTCCATCTCTGTCTCTCCGCAGCTCTCAAACTCTCATTCATCTTCTCTCTCTTTCCTTCTCTCTCAACCTCGTCCCATCGAGCTTTTCTAGAGTTAAGTTCCCCCCTGAGTATCGCCAGTCATCAGGCGGTTAGCATCATGAGCCACCAATAGAGTGAGCTCTGATCCATCCTTGTTCGATCGATAACTCTCGTATACCATGTGGTACTCGCTTCTGCAGCTGGCTTAAGAGACCGACTCCTCCCTTATCAAAGTTAAGTCCTCCACTCAGCTTTGCGATTGTGGGATAACATTTCTCAAGCCACAGGTGTTGCACCAATTACACTCGCACTCCGTCTGACCCTCCCTCTCTGCAGCCGGCCACAGCTACCGACTCTCCCTCCCATGCAAGCACCGTACATGCAGCTTCTCCTCTCTACCTGTGTTAAGTCTTCAATGCGGCTTCGTGATTGTTTGTCAAGATCATCCTACACAGATCTCACACCAATTACTCGCATTCTGTCTTGCCCTCACTTTCAGCAACTAGCTTCAGAGACAGTCTCTCTCACAATGACTCGTGCTCTGCATCCTGAATCCCATGCTATATCCATTTCGTCCCTCTCTTTAAACTAGCTCCAAGCCCGCTTGAGATCCATCATGCCCATCTCTCCAATCCCATCCGAGATCAATGTTCATCTCTCTAAGCCCGCTGGAGATCCATCACATTATTCTTCTCCAAGCCTACTGGAGATCCATTTCATCATCTGTCTCCAAGCCCACTGGAGATCCATCATCTCTCCCCAAGCCCGTCTTATCTCCCTCTTTGTATTCGTTCAAGTGTGAATATACAGTTGATAGTTAGATATCAATAGAAACTACAATGTCAAGCACCTATGTCCCCATACCGGTGCTACTGAAGTACATTGGTGGTTGCACTCGAGCACAAACAAGTTTTTCATGATCGCCAGAATCATTTACCGGCACTCCTGGAGATTCCAGAACCTTACACTGGCGCTCCCGGAGGCTCGAGAAACTTGCACTGGTGCTCCCTGAGTCTCCAGAACCTTTCACCGTCGTTCCCGGAGGCTCCAAAACCTTGCACCGGTTCTCCCGGAGGCTCCAAAACCTTGCACCAGCACTCCTGGAGATTCCAAAACCTTACACTGGCGCTCCCACAGGCTCCAGAACCTTGCATCGGTGCTCCTGAAGGCTCCAGAACTTTACACTGGTGCTCCCGGAGGCTCCAGAACCTTACACGGGCGCTTCCGCATGCTCCAGAACTTCGCACCTGCACTCCCGGAGGGTCCCGAACCTTACACAGGCGCTCCCGGAGGCTCCCGGAGGCTCCTGAAGCGCCCTTCTATGCTCCAAGAGCCTCCAAAACCTTGCAGTCACTCCAAACTACTCCAAACTACTCCAACCACTCCAGGAGCAAGAATTACATTTTGCTGATGTGGATTTGGCAACACTACACCACATGTAATTTACAATTCGCTTGGATAAAAAGCTTTATTTGCTACTAAAAAAGGTTTAATGAAAGGGAGAATCTCTGTCAAACATTTTTGGGGGTGTGTCGAGGTGGTTGCAAGGGCGGACTGTATGGACCGCAAACCTGTTACGATCCTGGAGATAGAGTACTGCAGGACTCTTTGTGAGTTCAGCTAAGAAAGAATGAAATGTGGAAAGCCTTGGGTGTTTGGCTGGGAAGGTTAGAGGAGTAGCAAACCTTGAACATTCTGCCAATTGGAATACTGATATGTGACTTGATATTGCTGTTGGTGCTCATGAGGATGATTAACCATATTAGGATATGGATTAAATCAGTGGTAACTGCCATCCAAAGCCTGAACCATAGTTGCGTCGATACAATCATGGAGGTAGATCATATACTGTGATTCTTAATTCTGGTGTGTAGGATAACTGTATGTTTGATATTATTGCTGATAATTGATAAATTTTGGAGAATCCTACTGTTGATTTCTGGACTCTTTTCTATATAGCGGTGGTAATCCTGAGAGTGGCAATATTCGAAATGATTTGAAAATCCCAATGTGACAATTCAAAAGTGATTGCCAAGGCTTGCTGAATTGTTTAGGCCATTAGCAAATTACAGAAAAGAGTGGAAGGCAGAGCTCATTTTATCTTTCTTGTTTTGAAGTCGTATCTCATACCCTGTACTATAGAGTTCAGAAACTGATACAACTATATTGTTCCATTCTATTGAAATATGGAGAGAACCATTTATTCATATTTTTGGTATAAGAAATCAGATAGAAAGTTGAAGAACCTGTGACATCAAGTCAATATATCAGATGTGATCTCTTTCAAATCCCATATGTGTATGACTTCTTGGCTTCCTGTTAGAGGTCTGTAATTGCAGTAATTATAATCATTTCAACAATGACATACCTTATACAAACAGTATTCACAAAAATAGTATTACCAGTTTATTATGAATGGGTGAAAATATATGATTAGGTCAAAGATATATGTTCTAAGAAACAATCAACTTGAAAATAATCTGCAGCAGGTATAATTCTGACCTCTATTTCATATGATACTTGGTGCTAAAGTGATTTTCTGATAGTTGTAAGAGGGGTTGAGGTTATGTAGTATATATAGTTATTGCGATAAGTGTGTTATACATGGATCATATTGTGAGATATGTTGCTGTACAAAGAAACTAATAGATGGAGGGCATAACTATTGAGGTTGCTTATTGGGAGATCAGGTCAGTTGTCATGATTCTAGAAAAATATAGAGTAATAAAAAATATAAAAAGAACTCAAGATTGATACCCTATACTCAAGGTGGTATATATCTAGGCAGTTTACTTCAGGATGGTGATACAGCAAATATTAATTACACTAACCCAAATTGGATACTCATTGTATTATCAACTAATCATAGGGGTTTGGGAGAATTGACAATCCAATTCAGTTTGTATTCAATGGAACTTTCCAAGATATTTGCATTGAAACGACTCACCATATACAAATCCTTGAACAAAAATATATAAGCAAATTCTTGTCTGATTGGTATGATTGTTGGTTCATCTTGTAGCTAAATTCAAGTGCTAAAATATAGATGAAAAATATTGCTGATCCAACAAGAACTCTGATACCAAGGATCCTTCAAAATTTATTGTTTGTGAATTGCTCTGTACAAACTGGTGGGAATCCAAAAAAGGGCTTTTGCGGAACTCAAAATGGCATTTATGACGGCACCAGTTCAAGCCGATTTCGATCATGAAAAGTGATAGTCCTCGAAACCGACCCCTCAAGTTATGTATCCACAAGAGTCCTCTCTCAGTATGACGACCAAGGAGTGCTACATCCAGTGGCATTCTTCTCCAAAAAAACATTCACCTGCCAAAGACAATTATGAATTCTACGATCCAGATTTGGGCATGATAGTCAGATACCTGGAACAATGGAAACCCAGATGCGAAGGTTCAGTATATCCTGTTAACATCCCCACCAATCACAAGAACTTGGAGTATTTTATAACATCTAAATTGCTGAACTGAAAACAAACCAGATGGTCTGAGTTCTTATCAAGGTTTAAGTTCAAGATAGTCTACCACCCAGGAAAACAAGGTCAGAAAACTGATGTGCTCACAAGAATGCCAGGAGACATTCCTCTCAAGGGGGGGCAGAAAGACCCAACAAATGCTGTTAAAACCGGAAAACCTGGACATGGAACTGCCCCAAAACCTGTTGGTAGCATTCATGGAAACAGTGGACCTCAATAACTACTTGGTAAATCCTGATGAGCTGTGGAACTAGGTACATGATTTATGCAAGCAATGCCCTGAGTTAGGCACACACAGGAAAGAACCGCTAGAAGTCTTCGGATTACAACAAATCCAACCCACAGATGAAGATATGCTGAAGTGGATCCAAAAATTCCATGACTCTCTGGTCGCGGGGCATCCAGGATGAACAAAACTGATGACTTGCTAAGCTGAAGTTACTTCTGAAATCAGATGAGAAAGGACATGGATCACAATGTAGGAAATTTCCACACCTGTCAGAGGAGCAAGGCACCATACAGAAAAATTTATGGCTTGTTACAGCTGTTAGCAATACCAGGGCAATCTGGAAGGATCACAGCATGGACTTTGTAGTTGGACAACCAGAAAGTGAAGGGTTCAATGCAATATGGGTAGTGGTTGATACTCTAACAAAGATGCAACACCTGGTAACCTGTACAGACACAGTGGATGGAAAGAAGCTGGGAGAAATGTACGTCAAAAAAGTATTGAGACTGCATGGACTGCCCAAAACAATAGTGTCTGATTGAGGGCCGCAATTTGCCTCGGAATTCTGGACACAGGTCTGTGAAAGCTTGGGAATCGAACGCACACTGTCAACTGCAATTCATCTACAGACCGATAGCCAAACTGCAAGAGTCGATGCGGTAATGGAATAGTATCTCCGGAACTTTGTTAATTATCAACAGAACAATTGGGTTCGGTTGCTACCATTGGTGGAGTTTGCAGCTAACAATCATACCTTGGGGATGACCAATTGCTCCGCATTTTTGGGCAACTATGGTGTTCATCCGCAAATGACTTTCGGCCAACATCCAGTCAAGGACCCGAACAATATCAGCAAGGTACACCGCCAGCAGATGGCCGAACAGATGGAGCAACTCATCAGCGAACTCAGGGCAGAAATGAAAAGAGCCCAGAGTGTACAGTCCGAACAGGCCAACAAATCTCGAAGGGTTGCTATACTATTAGAAGTCGGCGAAATGGTATGGCTGGACGAATGAAATATACCAACAGCCAGACCCAGGAAGAGACCTGACTGAAAACGTATTGGACCATATGAAATCACAGAGGTCATAAGTCCATAGGCATATAGAAATGAACTCCCAAATCAACTATGCATTCATAAGATTCAACCAATATCTAGACTAGAGAAGGCCACCTAGGATCTTCGCCTGAATCAAAAGCAAGAACCACCACCACCGGTTCTAGTGGACGGAGATAAGCAGTACAATGTTGAGCGGATGCACAATTCCAGACTGTTCTGGAGGCAGCTGCAGTATTTGGTAAAATGGAGGGGCTAAGATGAGCTGTAACACCTGGAGCATCACTCAAGATATACCCGGTCAAAGAGTATCCGTACTTAATTCGGGACTGCTTCGAAGGTAGATTAGGAGCTTCACTCAGGATGAGGAAATTACCAAAGGATTCCGAACGAAATGATTACGCTTTCTCTAATGCATATAGTGTAAAGGCTGGTTCTCCTTGCTGACAAAGTTGATGCCTTTCTACCCTCGAAGAACCCAAGGTCATTATACCTTAATGTTTGCTTTCTAACAAGTACTTCTATCTTCGCTTGTCTTGAGTACTGCAGCACTGTCACCACATGCGAACCAATGCCCGTTCGTTCGCAACTACTATGGACTCCATCTTCCGGTCCTCTATCATCTGCATCATTAGATCACAATCAGACTATCAGTATCCTTCATGACATCACTCTCACGGGCTTGTGCCTCCAGACCAGTGGTATCCTTTCGATCTTATGACCTCCAGATGAATAGAACTCTTCCTATAGAAAACAGCTTTGCTGTTCAGAGTCGGCACATATGCTTAGGCCATTGGCAGTCGTCAGCTTTTGGCTGGCGCCATTCAGTCTTTTGCCGGCTGTCCATGTGTTGTCAGCTTCTTGGCCGATGCCATTCAGCTGTGTGCTGGCTGTCTGTTTGTTGTCGGCAATTTTGTGCAGAAGCGACTGTGGCCATTAATGAGTCATGAATACTTATTGATGGTGTGGGTGTTCGTTTGCTAGCCATCCGAAAAGATTGGCTCTGGCATCCGGGACCAATCATAGCCAATGACATCTAATCAGGGATATCATGGGTGATCCTACGTGACCCCACTGTGAATTACAAGGTGTAACACTGCCCCCTGTCTGAGGGAGTTTGTCTCTGAACGACAATACTCCATACAAATCTGCTCTTCGTTACCTTTGGCAAAACATGGTATAGTGCGCTGAAGAGGATTATTCGAAAACGTTGACATAGTGAGTTCGTACAAACTGTTTCGCTTCGACCACTTGCGTTTTGACATGCAAACACCATCAACCAATCAGTTTACTTACGTCCAGATAGGACATATGGCAGTAAGCAGAATCGATCAATCAGGTGTGTCTAGCTAAGACACTTTGCTTTCATTTTCTTTCTTTGATGATCTGGAAAAATCATGACCCCATGTGCCCTCAAAATCAAACTCAACTTCTTGATCCATCATTCTCTTGATCTGGAATATCATTGCCTCTTGGGCCTTCAAAAACCAAATCTCTTGTCTTGTGTTTTGCTCGCCATTAAAAACTCTTCGTGGGGAAAAGGTTCTAGCTCAACTGTTTGATCCTATTATCCTTTGCAGCCTGAGGATTCCGCCTGTGATACTCCATGAACAGTCTCTTGTTGTCGAAGTTCTCATAAGATTCCACAGTCCAATCCGCTTTTTCCGGATACCCCTTCCACTGGACCAGATAAAAAATCTGTTTCCATTTCTTACTGTACTGGCTGCCCATAATTTCTTCAACTTCGTAACCCGTTTTGTAATCATAAACATCCACATCGTAACCATACTCATTTGCTTTGCGATTGAGCTTGGGTGTAGGACTTGTAGGGTTGGTGGCGAGTCGATATCATTCGATGCGTATTACATGGCAGGCATTGTGAATACACCATCAACTTGGTAGCTCAAGCTTAAGAGCGGTGGGCGAGAGCACCTTTGACACTTTGAAGGGTCCATGAAGCTTCGCATCTAGTTTTCTAAATGGTCTTCGAGTTTTGAGGTTCTTTCTATTTAGCATAACTAAATCACCAACCGAATACTTCAGAGGCTCCTTAGCACGCCTATCATGGTATTTCCCAAGTGTCTCCCATGCTTGCTCTAAGCCCTGACGGCACAGTGCACACATGCTGGTCTTCCAGTGAATGTAGTTCCTGGATGCCGGATACTTTGGCTCTGCTGCGACGGGCCAATTCGTTCAAGGATCGAATGCAAAGTTTGATAAGAACGGTGACATTCCCGTTGTGGTGGTGAGAGAGTTGTTGTTGGCATACTCTGCCATTTGTAACATCTCAGACCAGTTATTCTGCACGTAATTGCAGTCATTCCGCCCATAGCATTCCAGCATTTGATCGACTCCTTTCCGTTTGCCTGTCCATTTGACGGTGGAATAGTGAAGACATCATTAACAAAATATTCTGAGCTTCGACCAACGTGGACCAAAAAAAGCAGGTGAACCTAGAGTCCCGATCTGACACTATGTTCGATGGTAGACCATGCTATCTCCATACTTCTTTCAAAATGATTTTGACCCAGTCTGTAGCTTTCTTCTTACAATCTTTCAATGGAATGAAGTGAGCCATATTGGTAAATTAATGGACAATTATCCATACGAATCAGCATCCGTGTGATACCGGTAATTCGATGATGAAGTTCATGGAAATCGAATCCCATGGGTGGTATGCTCATTCGAGGTGTTGTCAAGGTTTGTAGCAGGCGTGGCGAGCTGCTTGGTTCCATTGGTACTCAGGGCATGAGTGGACACAGACTTCAATGAATTTCTCCATTTCTGTGCAAAAGAAATTTCGTCTGACCAGCTTGATTGTCTTATCCTGCCCCTTGTGTCCAGCCATCTTCGAATCATGCTCCGCTTCCAATATCTGTATTTTCAACTGCAGATCGTCCGGAATCCACAGTCTGCCTTTGAAATGAAAGGCTTTGACTTTGAATGACATATCTGGGCCTGGGTATCCTGCCATAGCTCGGACGTACTCGTTTTGCCATGCAGCATCATTCTTAGCAGTGCTGACCACTGCTGCTAACAGCCATAAATTGAATTTGACCACTGCAATTGCTCTCAACTTTGCAGAAGAAATGGCAATTCATTTGTCTCGTAATGTCATTGTCGTTACTTGTACTGTTTCTCCTTCAGATGTTACCAACAGATCGAGTCTCAGAACGGGGTGGATTAGCTGATTTTTGTTTTCTTCGGCACTACCTCCCCCTGTATTAGGGCGGTACTCTGAACGCCAAGATAATGCATTCGGTTTCCCATTTGCACTGCCAGGTCGGTAGAATATTTTAAAATCAAATCCTGCCAGCTCTTGAGCCCAGTGGACTTGTTTCTGATATATGAGCTTCGTAGCCGTAAAGTATTCGAGATTCTTGTGATCGGTGAAGGCACTGATTTGGTGAGCTGCACCTTCGAGATAACGTCTCCATTCGTTGAACACAGATTCAACCGTGAGCATTTCGTCGTCATGGATATTGTAGTTAATCTCAGCTTTATCCATCTTTCGAGAGTAGTAGGCTATAGGGTGCAATCGTCTATCAATGACTTGGGAGAGTACTGTACCGATTGCAAAATCACATGTGTCAGTCTCAATCTCCATGGGCCAAACAGGCTCGAAGTGCCGTAGTACAGGAGCCTCAGTCAAGTCCTTCTTCAGCGTATCCAAGGCTATTTGATTTCGGGAATTTGCTTTCCCATCAAACTTTTTGTTCGTTTACTCGGTTAACTCTGTGCAAGGATGGCATATTTTTGAACATCCCTCCATGAAACGTCGATAGAAGTTTGCAAATCCAAAGAAAGACTGGATTACCTCGACAGTTTCCAGAATCTTCCTTTGAGAATGGTATCAGTTTTGTCCCCTGATATACTGACACCTTTTCCTCATATGAGATACCAAAGGAACTCAACGTGCTTCTGGTGCCATTCCCACTAATTGGGTGTCATAGCCAAGTTGGGTTCTTGTAATTCACAAAGACTTCACTAGTGAATCGCACATGCTCTTCATTATTTTCTGTATTGATGTGGATATCATCCATGAAGACTTCAACTCCATGATTGATTAGATCTTGCAGGATCTCATTCATCATATCTTGCAATGTAGCTGGTGCGTTTGCCAACCTGAAGGGCATTACTAGGTATTCATAATGTCTATATCTCGTACAAAATGCTGTTTTCCATTCATCACCAGGTTTAATTCGAATCAGATTGTAACCTGCCTTCAAATCAATCTTGGTGAAAATTCTCAATCCAGCAACCCTGTCTCTAAGTTTATTCATAAGTGGCAATATATATTCGGTTCATAATGGTCACACTATTTATACATGTGTATTTTATGCACAATCGTAAGCCTCATTTGTGAGGCTTGGGAACAATGATTATGGGTGCACCCACAGGTGACTTACTAGGATGAATCTTTCCAGAATCAAGCATTTCCTTCATATATTCTTTAAGACCGAATGCTCCTTTTGTGAGAGAGCATAGATGGGACCCCACAATGGTTGCTCTCCATCTTTCAAGTCTATTGCATGATCGTAGCGTCGATGAGGCGGATGTGCATTGCAAGTGTCTCGGTTGTATAATGTTTCGAAGTTTCGGTATTGCTATACAATTTGGTCTACCCAATCAATCTCAATTTCATGCACTGCGTTGACATGCATTGAACCAATAACCCCGATCCATTGTGGATCGATACCGGACATCACTATGGAATCGTCATAATTGGTTCCGAACGAAGATACTGCTGCCTTGGTAAAATGTTGATCGCTGTGTTGTGATGTTAATTGTAGCTTATTATTTTCTTCGGTCACTCCACTGAGTGCTTCATGCTTGACGATCCACCAGTAAGGTAAAATAATATCAGACAAAACCTCCATTGGACCAATCACAAAGGTTTCTTTGGTATACTAGGATTCATACTGCAGAGTGACGGGGAAGGTGTACTGCCAACCCTCTACTTCTACTCTTTCTCCATTAAAGTTTTCGACCATCATTGGTTCTATTCAAGTTACTAATGAAACACCATGTAAATCGACCCACTGTTTCGATATAATAGGTGTATCACACCCTGTATCCAAGAGAATCCTGCCCGGCACATTCTTCTCGTCTCGAAAGCTTGCACACATGCATATTGTGGGTCTTGAACCTGTCTTTAGTTCAGGTGGTAAGTGTTGGTTTGGTTTTTTGGGTACAGGCTGAGGTGCAATGGCTGCAGCATTGTGTTTTCAATCTTTTCGGTTGACAACCATGCTGAACTGCCATTCCACACAGTTCCGTCCGCAATGGGTTGTCGTTGCTAGGATTCATAAATATGAAGGTGAATGAAGTTCCATTGAGTATGTTCAAGCTCGATGGCAATCGTTTTGTCACTAGTCACGCTTGAATGCGATATGAACAGAATATTTTGAGAATTATACTCATCCTCAGACACCCTTTCATAATCAGCTCAAAAGAAAGTATATTGAAAATCAAAAGCTATAATACCAATGACCGCATTCTTAAAACCCCAAGAAAACGCAAAAGAAATACAGATGTTTGTATCCATATAATTCCAAAGAAAGACGAATATCTGTATCCATCAATACCAAAAACCGGAGGTATCTGTACCTCAATACCCCTCAGGCAAGACCACAATCCCAAAGGAAAAACAAAGGGAAGACAAAAGAAACTTGTTTCATCCATGAATCTCCATGTCATTGGAGTCAACCTCATAAAGCACTAGAGAGCTTGAGGCTGCTGCCAGTATCGTCGATCGGTCAGCCAGACTCCTGGGCTTGACCTTCGAAGATGAGGTGGTTACATCTGGCATTTCCACCTTAGGCTTCTTATCCTTGTTCTTCTTCTTTGTAGAGGAGATCTTGATTACATTCCTAAAGAATACCCATCGATGCTCAAAAGAACTGCAGCGCTTGCACTCGTTGCGCTTAGCTCGTGCTTCCAGCAATCATTCTGGAATACCTTTGAAGGCTTCACCTTTGTCCGTGGTGACTGGCTTAGTACCCTTTTTTTCCGTTCGGGGTTTTTTGGAGTCTGAACCTTTCTCAGAGTTCTTCTTTTGTTCATTCCCCTTGTCCCCATCATCATCACGGTTCCTTTTATTATTCATTTGTCTTTGGGTTTGTGATTGATGTGCTGGCGCTGATCGTGCAGGCGTCATTCATATGTCCGGCTAACTGGTTTGAGCAGTAATTTGTATTCTGCATTGTGGTTTGGTGTAATCAACAAAATGGATATTCTATCCTCAATTTCTTCATTGAGTCCACTGTGAAGAGCCTACCACCATCCAATCCCTGATAAGCAGACATTGTAGTTTAAGTTCTCCATCTTTACGATGTAGTGCTGGATATCTCCCTTGAACTGCAATTTCATCATTTTTTCGAGGCTTTCCGTTTCAACTTCCGGGTCGATGAATTGTTCCTCCATCGTGCTGGTGAAGGCTGACCATGTGTCAACTTGAAAATGCTTCCTAAGCTGTTTTTCCCAGGTGTTGTACCAGGCCCACGCTTGTTTTCCAAGGATTCCTCCAACGAAGATTATCTTATCGTCATCATCGTTATACTCGTCTTTGAAGTACCTGAGATAGCGATCCACTCCTGTAATCCAGTGGTGGTAAGATTCAGACTTTTCCATTGGATCTCCCTGAAACTGGTAGGGAAGATCAATCTTCTGCTTCTTAGCTGAATTCGGAGCTATTGGTGGGTGAGGTGGTACTCATGGTCGTAGCATGGGCAGTAGTGCAGGTGGTTCACTATTGTCTGTTTCTCCTGGTGGTGGAGGTGGTGGGACAACATCGTCTCCACTATCAGAAGAGCTGGAGCTACTCGAGCTGGAGCTAGAAGACTCAGAGTCGCCTGGGGGGTCTCCTCCAACGCCTCCTGTGCCGTCTCCATTACCATTTGGTTCTGGAGTCACAGCCTCTTCAATCCATATTCCAACACCATTACTTACAGTGTATCGGAGGCGGAATCCCTGTTCAACAGGCTTGGTATCCCCTTCCTTTGGTGGCAATATCGACTGTGCCTGTGAGCGTACTGATTTCTTTGTTATCTCATCAGAGAGATTCGTCTGCAAAGCTCTAGTGAATTCATTGAATTTCCGCTCAAAGTCCTTCATCAGAACAAAGGCTGCTTTCACATTAGCCGCAATCTCTTGGAATTGGATGACTATGTCTGAATGGTTCACGAATTGAGCCTTTTGCATTTTTTCCACTGCCAGATAAACTGCAGCATATATCTCATTGTGCCTAATGATGAGGCCTTTGTAAGCTTTGGCCAATCCTGGGCGGGCCGTTTGTAGCTGGAAATTTTTCTCCCTTGCTTCCTGCATTGCAGTGTCCATTCATCTGAGCTCCCTGTTGATTCCATTCAAAAGCTCAATGACTGAGTCCAGAATGTCTTTCCTTGTGATGGGCTGGTATTGTGTCACCTGCTTATTTTTATCACGGGATAGAATCAACACATTTTCACTTCTAACCACCGTCAACACATCAGTCATGCTGGTATTTGACCTGACCATTACCGGACGACAAAACATCATCGGGAAAAAATCCCTGCGCCCGGATGCATTCGTCACGCCCGGGTGTGAGTCATGCGCCTGGAGCGCCTGGAACGCCGGGAGGCAGGGTGATATGTATGTCCGCGACAATACGATGTGACGTACTGCAAAAACACCTCTAGGCGCTATAGATTCACACGGTCGCATATCACTCTGCTGGATGCCTTCTGACGTTTAATATACTGCGTTTTTCGTCTGGTCGTTGCAATTGCATGGTGCTGGGTGCATGGTGGCAACACCGCTCTGTGCATTGTAATGATGATGCTACGCACTGCATATATCACCATACCGTCAGCGTATCGCAAAGTAGTCTTGATTAAGTCTATTAAATCTATTTACACTTCTGAACATCGTTTATACCCTTTTCACCACTGTATTCAACTCATCCTCCAGCATATAATAAATGTCGTTCCAGGTCGCTAGGTCTATATGACTATTGACTATCCATCCTTTATTCTCCGACTTTGACGAAATGGGCTCCTCTGGAATTAAGTGAGCCGCACCCACAATATTTCCTGCACTAATAACTGCATATGCACCTCCAGAAGATAGTTTCACTACCCTGACAAGCTGCGATGCACTTTCCGGCATTCCACCGTTGGCAGGCTTTGTCACTTCAACATATGCTAGCCAAAAGGTATTCTTGCCGCGCGGATGGACGACTCGCAGCTTGAATAGACGAAGCATACGGTACGGTACACGTCCCTGCAGTGCCTTGTGAGACAGCTCCTGCCCCTACTTACGTTGCGAAGTCTGAACCCATACCCAGTCATTGCGGGCAGCCCCGGAATACCATCGTTTATCTCCAGTACATCTGAGCTTCTGAATAATGCGCTCGCCATGCATATTGCGTGATTCTACCTCCAATCCATGGTAAATTGCGGCAGCGCTGCTTAAGAGATCATCTGAATCGATGATGATCTTCTTGGAGTGTAAGAAACGACAGGTGGCATCGTATAGTTCATTTCGGAGGACGTCGTCACCGATTGTTTTCAAGAGGCCTTGAAAGTTCGTGACTTTCTCTTTTCCTTTGTGCTGCTGGGGAGATATGAACCTCAATAAACGACGTCTAGTGGTTGCTTCCGTCGTCACTTCCGTCGTCGCCTGTGGAGCAGCTCGTTTACGATTCCATGCGTCGCGATTGGCCTTTCTGACAGCAAATGCATCACTCCGAAGGTAGTAGTTGATCATCTGAGAATAGTAATCACCGGTCTTATTCGAGGCATTAAACCCGTCCTTAATCTGCTTCCGGTGAGAGCTTTCTCCGATCTCTGTCGACCACTGTTTAAGCGATCCGTACCGTTGTATCTGCTCTCGGAAATGCTGCATGAGATGGATCTGGGGAAAGTTGAAATCGCAACCATCTTCAATGTATTCGGCCATTTCTGCATCGATAATATCTTTCCATGTGTCGTGAATGCGCTGTCGAAAGGCTGCCGTTTTCTTCTTGTTTTCCACCGAATTCAACTCGGCATCCCGCTCGGCACATAAATCCGTACGTCTCTCTTTGGCGTCTGCTGCAAGTCGTTTGCCAGCCCTGCATTGTTGAAACACATCCTTCGAATCGTGGAAGCGACGTAGAGCATCATCCATAAGGTCCAGCGTTTCATCATCGTGAGAGTCATACTGGCAATAGAAATAGAACTCAATAAGAGAGCGAGAGCACTCAACTGCACGGTCAAAAACACTACGCTGAGAGGGGCTTGGGTCTCGCAGAGCATTGCGTACAACACCCACAAGGGATCGTGTCATTGTCTTGATTTCTCCTCCGTTCCAATGCGAAACCTCCTCATATGCACATCTTGGCTTTGTCATATCAAGGTATGCAGGCACCGAGAGCCAAATATCGTTGAACTTGTCAAGCCGCTTATGCTGCTTGAGAAATTTGTGAAGCCATGTCAGGAGGTGCTTCAACATTCCAATTTGCATCGTATGGAGCAGATCAGGCTTAGGAAGATCGCTTGTGACGCAATCGAGATACCATAAGATGTTGAAGCCTGGATTCACATCATGGCGTTTGAGTTTGGCGATACTGAGAGGTGTATTTGAATCCGAGAGCATACGATACATATTATGATCCCGGAGGTTATGTCGCTCATGTCGGTGGGGTAGATTACCCATCTCCAACTTGGGGCATTCGCACCAGTAGCATACACCATTCTTGATGTTGTGAAGGTCACGGTGCTCGGGGTAATCGGCCATCCATGCAGCCAGTGTCGAATAACAATGCCTGAAGTTGCCATCGGCACAGCGGGCATAGAAGGTGCGAGTCTCAAAATTAAGTAGGGGTTGCAACACATGCTGTAGCACGTTCTGAGAGACCATTCGATTATGCTCTCTCTGAGCATTTCTTCTTGTGAGCGGGACATCACGCATCTTGATGGCAATGGGCAAAAGAGCGACCAACAACACGCTGTGCATTGTGTGCTTCATCCGTGCGGCTGCTGATAGGTTGCCGATCGTCATATATATCGGCCATGCCTTCTTGTCGCCCGAGAAGTTCGTGAGGTGGGTGGCGTCAGACATGAATAGCATCGGCACCAGCGTGCCACCGGCGGGTATTGTTGTCTACATAATTGTGAGCATTGTAAACGGCATAAGAAGGAAGCTTACCTGCTTATCCCACCACCAGTCTCCAGTATGCATCTCGTTGTAAACACGGTGCCCAGAATCATTGAAGCAACGTTTCGGAGTATATGTAAGATGTTCCTCATATGCTGGCTGCCGGAGTAGCCATTTTGCACACTCTATAATATCACGGTGCCAAAACTCAATTGCATCTGGATGCTGCACACTCCATGCCATCTGCAACGTAGCTTTCTTCCAGGAGCCATGGCCGAGTCCATCCTCCATTGCGTCGATTTTCTGTCGGAGGTGGTAATTCGATTTCAGAGAATCGCGCACACTCTCTTTAAGGCCGCAGTTGCCCTTCAGTAAGTCGTGGATGACGCTTGCAGGAAGACCTTTTGATATAACCAGCTCTGTAAAATTGTACTCCTCCTCACTGTCGAATGGATGGAAGGGGTTGTCAAAGTATTGCTCAGCGTTGTGCTCATCGTCGGTCGGAACGTATGCGACAGGGGCACCGGCATCGGGATATGAGAAGTTTGCAATTGTGTTCAAGTCTAATTCGGATGGTTCTGGAGAAGGAGACGTGTGCAAGGGAGGAAACGCGTCGGGATCGTCAACGTGGTTATGGTTAGCATGAAAACCGCTCTGAGAATTATGAACGCATTGCTGGAAGTTTTTTCGAACGTGTTCATGTGGCTTGGAGTCTGTCTTTGCTTCAAGGCGTTGGGCGCGATATCGAGGATGATCGCTTTCAATGTGTTTGTAGAGCCGCAGGTCAGACTTGTACGGTTTCAAGCATACAGGACACAAATGATTCGAAGTTCGTATGGGAGCCATGGTGCACGCGATGTAGAACATACTGAGAGCTGAATACAGAATGACTTGAGCGTTGCCATGCATGGGTCGTTGCCATGCAAGGGTAGTGGAATTAAGCGTAATGCCATGGAGGCTCTTCAAGGCGGAGATATCGTCCATAAAACATGTATTTCTAAGAGCTTCACCTCCATTTGGACCATTTGCCGTTCAACGCGGGCTTGAAAGTGCGCTTGGGCTCTAAATGCACTTGGCTGCAAGTGCATTTGGGCTGCTAGTGCACTTGACTGGGCGAACCTTGGGCGAAAACATGCGATATCACTCATTTTTTGTGCCAAGACTCGTCTTCAGAGTTCATGACACCACGGCACCAAGTGAAACCGGTGTGCCCAGAGGTCTCTGCACCGTCAGAGATGCTGGTGACACTTCTCTCACTCTAAATGGCAGGTCCCGACTGTTATTGAAACCGCACTGCGTCATTATGTTGGAACTTGACGTCACAGCCGTACGGTAGGGACTCAAACTGACAGATTTCGACGCTTTGACCCAACAATCACTTGACAAGACTCTAGGAGTGTTTCAAATGGCTTTCAGAGTCGAATAAAACATGCTGAGCATGATTCAGGCTGGAAGAGAAGTGCCGATTGTGACTCACAACCAGGAAAGCTCCTTCTCGAGTATGATGTTTGATATCACCAATGCTTTAGCCTGCGAGCCGCTCCCACGATTCTAGCACCTTGGATGGTTCACTTTGCACTGTATATATACTGCCGTATACTCCCTCCGTTTCGATTCTTCTCCATCTTCTCTATCTACTCCATCTTTACTTATTTACTCTGATTATTGTTTTTTGACACATTAACCCTAACCCTGCCTTACCCCTCTTACCCCTCTTATATAAAGCTCAGAACATTGCGATGCCACCCAAAAAGATCCCATCCACCCCCTCCAAAACCGATGCCATTAAGGATACTCTACTCCTAGATGGTTTCGCGCAGCAGTTCATGGCCGAGCACATTCGGGGCCTTATTCGGATGTATGCCATTCACGGTGTCAAGGATGATGGTGCGATTGACTTGATGTATAATATCCTTTTCATGGACCCAGTGACTACAAGGCACTTTAGACAGTTTCAGGGAATGTGGAAGCAGCGGGCATCAACACAACCACGACACATTGAATGGTGGAGTGGGTTCCGGGCGTTTCTCCGGGACTGTTTCGACAAAACTCGGGTCCAGATGAATCGGTATCACAAAGAAATCCCACCCCTACCTACCGACTCCGACTCCGACGACTCCGACTCCGACGACTCCTGCGACGACGACTCCAAACGTGGCAAAGGCCATGCGAAGAAAGGCAGCTGGTATCCTGGGAAACCGAAGCTGAACCCACCATCCCACAAACATGGAACGCCACCTACCATTGTTGCCAATGTCCCTCAGAAGAAACGAAAACTGGATAACATTTCGACCGATGCCATTCCTACCGCCCCAAACCTCACATACACCTTCAGGGTCTGCATCATTGACCCTAAAAGCTACCCAGAAGAATACCCCCGTTGGGACGACGTCTTCGTGCACCACAGCACAAACAGATGGCATCTCTCACGAGTCGAGAATCCCACCGCAAAGAATTTACAACGTGCTGTCAGTCGCCTATGTCCCGCCAGGGACCTCAATTACATTCTTGGGTGTCTAGTCATGCCGGGCGAAACCTCTCTGCGGCCATGTGATGCAACTCGACTGAATAGCAACGACTCCGTGGCCACCTTCTTCTCTGTTACAGCTTACAACCCTCTTATCGTTGTGGCTGTTCTGAAGGCAATGGCAGTTGCACCTCCAATTATTGCAAGGGCTACTCCATGAACACCACCACTACAACCTCAACCATTTCTTCCGAGAACAACTGGTGCCTCCAAACCGACCAATTGCCCGACCCCTGCTGCCAGGTTCGTCACAATAAACCACCCAGCAAAGACACAACCGGAGGTGACTGCCACTCGCCGCGTCAAGTTTGCCCCTCTCCAAGACGTGTCCGCTGCGCCGCTTGAAAAGGAGTCGTCATCTGTGCTGGAGGAATCAATGAATGACCCGGTAGTTGCACAATTAAGGAACGAGAGATCACAAGAGGTGCAGCGGGGATAAGGTCGGTAATGGCGGGGGTGTTGATAGAGCGTGAGGCAATGTATGACGATGCGCCGGGGTCAGAGAGTGTTAAGCCATTGGGGTCAGTAGCAATTGGCACGCACCAAGATGCCAATCCCAGTATGAGCTTTACACAGCTCGAGGCGTTGAGTTTGACTCCACCTGGAGGTATTTTTGACTTATGATTTCTGGTACGTCTAATAGTGCTGCGAATGAATAGCATACTGACACACGTGTTAGGTTTGTGTTTGGGCCGGGTGGAGTCGTTTTTTGCATTTTACAGAGTTGTTTTTAGTCTCATTTGGGTTTTCTTAGAATTATTGTCTTTGTTTTCGTGGCCGGGGGATGCTAGTGTTTGATTCACTCTTTCAGTACGTCCCTTATCTTTCCAGCAATTGACTAGCAAGCTAACGACGCGTTAGGGATTTGATTTTTGGCGTTGGTTTTCTAATATCGAGCATTGTATTTGGGCTAGCAAGGATTGTATCTCCATCTTCAGGAGTCGTATTTTAGATTGTACGCGACATTTTCGTGACAAGCTAATACAATATGGTGTGAATCTGCCCCTTTATGAGACCACTTTTTCACAGCGACATGTCGGTCCTTTTCCACACTGCTTTAACCTTCGTCTGCACCGTGGAGTCGAATTCGCAATTGCATCCACTCTTTCTGCTTTTCTGCCAGTTCTGCTTTCTGAAAATGACTCGAACAACAAAGCCACTGCACAAGGCCACATCCTCAATTCCAAAAGCAACACCGGCCACTCCTGGAGTTGTCTCCCCAATGCCACGTTTTGCAAACGGTAAAAAGAGGAAACTCACTTTGCAGGCTGACAGGCAGAAGCGAAAGCGGACGAAGGCTACAGCTTCACGTATCGAAGGTTCGACTACTCAGATCACCTCAGCATCTACACCCATTGCAACCCTGCAGCCGTCTCTGCCCCCGCCGAATGCAGCCTCCATTTCAATATCGCCATCACCCAGTGTCATTTCCGTCGGTATTCGTTCAGCGACGAACCTTAGTCATCTCCGGAGTCCACACCCATCATCATCGGCTTCACAACTCATCACATCGTCTCCGCCGAATACACCGTCGACTTTGTCAGTCAGGAGCAAATGATATGGGAGTCGAAGTGTCCTTGCACCAGGTGACCTTCGAGTCACTGCTGTACTGGAGACAATGCATCGCATGATGGAGAAACAACTACTGAGCGAGAGACCATTTCCAACTGAAGCTGAGTTAATGCTGGTAGCTTATACAATTTCGAGAGTGGTAGATACCGACTAACATCGTTTCTACACAAAGTCAGTAGAGTATTGCTGGCCCAAGGCATGCAGGCAGGAAGGAGTCAATATTAGCTTGCCGGAACGTCAGAAGCAGTGTCTCAAGATAGTTCAGTATCCCCAGAATTGCATTCTCATTGACTAACCAGCCGTATGTCAGATCAAAAACAGTTGCAATGCAGTCCGATCGCACCTGATCAAGAAGGCCCGTGATCGTGTAGGGAGACTATACAACTTGCATCGTTTCGAAGACGATGATGAGCGCCTCATACACATTGACCAACTACTTTCAGATTTTACATTCACTGTGCGCCAATGCAATCGTACGAACGAACCTGAGGTGAGTCCTGTCAGCCATTCTCAGCATCGCTAACACCACCAGGAACGAGCTAGCTACTTTCTTGCCGAGGAGATTCCACGATTTCTATACCTCCATTTCTTCCAACGAATACGCAAACGCGGCAGGCATTTGGAGGGCTTCCATGATTGGATTCGAGAACAGACACCCCCGGCACTGATTGTGTTAACATGTACGGCATTGCATCACGCACTGACAGAGTGGCAAAGAAATGGAGGTTCAGCTCCGACAAAGGTTGATAGCGATGACTTCGAGATCCGGCGGAAAAGGCCCGAGTGGGAGTACTACTTCAATCGAGATAATGACGGCGGTAAGTATGTCCTTTACAATGCATGCAATTGCTCTAATATTTTGCAGAGACTTACACCGATCTCATGAATATGTGGAACGATCTCCCATCTCCTTTAAGACAGAAGGTAATCAAGTCCATACGGGCGGCTCTCAACAACCTCATTCTACGTGAGAATGGAGCAAATAACACGCCTGCCGTTGCTACCAAACCTCGTCGGGTGGTGTTAAACAAGACTGCGATGGAAGCTCTGATGATGGAGCCGGACATTGAGACTCCGATCATTTCAGCGATCCGCATCCCCATTGCTAAAGATTTGTCTTTCGATGATGAGGATAGGGTTGACGATAGCGACAATGATAATGACAACAAGCATGATGACATACACAGTGCCAGGAGTCGTGCCCAGCGATATCATGGCCTCCAGCTGGATGATGATCAGGTCGAGAATGAGGGGGTGGCGGACGAGGACGAGGATGAGGATGTGGATGAGGACGAGGACGTAGAGTCGGAATCGGTGGATGACTGCGAAGGAGAGAGCAGTTTAGAGGATGTGCTTCAAGCTGGCTGCGACGTGTAGGATGGCATTTGGAACGGGAAACTGTATATATTAGGCTTTAATATCGAACATCATGCACATTAACGTCACTGTACTGTATCCGTCGCCCGAGCTGTGAGTGCAATTCAAGGCATCGTATAAATGACGCATGCAGTGAACAGTGCGTTATGTCAAGGTATACATTGCACTCAGGCGTCATATGATTAGTATTGTGGATCAATAGGTGTGCGCACCGTTTAACTGCGTCGGTAAGAGATACTGCGTCAGGAACAGAGATACTGCGTCAGTAAGAAATGGGTGCACTGCATGGCTGCGTTAGTAAGGAATACTACGTCAGGAGGCGCAAACGCAACCCCCGGGGTCGTGTATACGTATGTGCAGTGTCACGCCACGTCGAGGCTCAAAAGGTTTGGATTTAAGCGCCCGATGCGCCCCAGACCTACGTACGTCCTGGGCACGACTTGGTTTTTTCCCGATGATTGCTCAACAGGGGTGGTGTGAAGGCAGAAGAATCGAGCTCTGAATTCTTGCTGCAGTCGTACCGACGGCTCGTAGTCTGAGTGGGAGGCATGCGTAATTCATGATCAGCAACATGGGAATAGGTAACAAATTAGGGGTGGTATTCTGTCCAATTCAATCCCCAATTCTAATGGTAAATAGCTATGATATTAGTCGATAGAGTGGCTGCTGGTCTTCCGATTGATGAGTGGGTTCCTCAGCAGTTGTGTTCGCAATATCATACATCCTGATCATCGCAATCAACGTGCAAGCCTTCGTATCCAGTTGAATGATCAGCGAAAACGGCATTGTCAATACTTAGGACTCTTCCTTGTCTGGCTGTGTCTGTCCAGTAGTGGTTCCACAGATATGGTCTATTAGGTGGGTCCCAATATGAATCTTCGAGAGGTTCTTCTGTTTCGTTTAGAAGAGCGTCGATACTATCGAAGAAGTTTAGGGGTTCTGGTTCTGCAAGCTGGGATGGGATTCATGCTCTATCGAAGAAGTTCACTCGGCAGTGACTGTTGGAGTCCTATGGCATCCAGGTTGCTTGATATATGTGGGTAGAAAGAATACCTTCCTCAGAAGCATTTCTTTGTTAACAATATAATGTAACACTGGGAGAGTCATTCCAGGTTTACCCGGTCTATGAGTATCTCGACTTAATTCAGAACTGCTGAAAAGGTAGATGAGGAGCTTCACTCGGGATGTGGCAATCACTAAAAGATTCTGAAAGAAAAGAATAGGCTTTCTCCAATGCGTATATTGTTAAGGCTTGTTCTCCTCACTGACGAGGATGATTCCTTTCTACCCTCAAAGAATCCAAGGTCTTTATACCTTCTTCTTCACTTTCTAACAAATACTTCTATCTATTCTTTTCTTTAGAGCTCCGGCACTATAACCACCTTCGAACTGATGCCCGTTTCTTCCCAACTTCCGTGGACTCCATCTCTCAATCCTCCATCACCTTTATTATCATTTGATTATAATCAGACCATCGGTATCCTTCATGACATCAAGCTCATGAGCTTGTGCCTCCACACCAGTGGTGTTCTTTCGATCTGATGACCTCCAGACGAATAGGCCTCTTTCGATTGTGAGCAGCTTGGCTGTTCAGAGTCGGCACGTGGTCTTAGGCCTTCAGCAGTTGTCCGCTTTTGGCTGGCTCCATTCGGTTGTTTGCCAGCTGTCTGTTTGTTGTCAGCTTCTGGGCCGATGCCATTGAGCTGTTTGCTGGCTGTCGGTTTGTTGTCGGCAACTCAGAGCAAAAGCGACCACAGCCATGAACTAGCCATCGATGCCTATTGATGGTGGGTGTTCGTTTTTTGGCTATCCGAAAGAATTTGCTCTGGCATCTGAAACGAGTGATAGCCGATGACATCTAATCAAGAAAATCACGGGTGATTGTATGTGACCCTTCTGCGAACATGCCAGGTATAACACCAGCACAGCTGGGAGCCCACAACCAACGTAGATGGACTTAAGGCTATCGACAATTGTCACCCAGAACTGCCTGGCAAACCCGGATCGTGAACCTCATGGGTACTTGGCATTGGAGAGGGGGAAGCTACTGTCTCGGTAGTTTTCAGTGACGCTCAATGGCGGAGTGATGATCGGTGAACAATATAAAAGATAAAGCATGACCTGAATCAAATCAGGTTTCAAACTCAGGCTCAAGAATGAAGAGAATGAAATCAGGTTTCAAACGGGGACTAAAGCATGCTGGGAATGAAATCAGGTTTCAAACAAGGGCTAGAGCATGATGAGAATAAAATCTGGTTTCGAATGGAGCCTAAAGAACATGAGAATGCAATCAGGTTGCAAGTTAGGGTTTTACAGGAGACGATGGAATTATACAAAAGCAGTGTACAAAGAAGGCAGAAGTTCAGATCTATTATGGAACAAGTTAAATTTCTGTGTATTCAGCAGGTGTTTGGCAGAAGATAGGTTTGTTTCTTCACTCGTTCTCTCGTCTATAAAAGAATCAATTACCTTCAATATTTACATCTTTCATACTCGGTGATTCTGGATTGAGTTTCTTGCATACAGTCTTCATTGCTTTAGCTACAGACTATTTTCGACTCTTCAGCTTTCCAGCCTTTGAATTATATTACCCTTACTACCCCGAGCCCTGAGCCCTCAACACCCAGTACTGAACCTCTGACAGTTGGAGTTCATGTGAAATCCACTCTGACAATTATGAATGTATTGTTGCCAGTTATTTTACATACAGATCTGGGGCTTGGAGTCTGTATTTGAATTAAGAAGATGAGTATAATATTGAGAATAATTACAGTCAATGTGTTGGTTGAGTTTCAAGTCAGACTTGAATGGTTTCAAGCAAATGGAATAGAAATGATTCGCCATTTGTATGGGAGCCATGATATCCATGGTGATCATAATGCTGAATGCTGTATATGAAGTGGGTTGGGTATTAAGTCAGTGCTATATATGGGCTGTTGCCATACCAGGGTAGTAGAATAGAGTTTGGTGCCAGGGTGGCCCTGAAACTGGAACAATATGCAGATGAGGATATTGAAGATTACTCCATTACTGTACCAAGGCACAAGTTCCAAGTTTGTAATACCACTGTACAGAGTCCAAGGACAGTACCTGGGGAGGCCTATATACTTCCTGAGATGGCAGTAGTATCTTTCTCACTTGATATAACAGATTCCAACTGTTGGTGGCACTAGACTGCATTATTTTGTGGGAACAGAACATCACTGCCCTATGGTAGCAATCCAAATGGACAAAGTTTGACACTCTGACCTTACATTGACATGGCAAATGTGTTTCGCACTTACAGTGTAGTTCAAACAACTCTCAGAGTGATATAAAACATCTGGCACATCATTCATGCTGCAAGAAAAGTACCAATGGTGGCTCACAATCAGGAAATCTTCTTCTAATATATGATGGTTTATATTTCCAATAATTTCAACTTTCCTCCAACAAGATATGACCCATTCCAAATAATTTCCGCTTCTGGAATTTTCCATTTGGCTATTGTGTACTACATATATACTGTCATCTACTTCCTTCATTTTGATTCTACTCCAACTTCTCTACTTATTCCATCTTTACCTATTTACAACTCATATCACATTTGGACACATAACCCTAACCCTGCCACATATGTGCAACACTAGCTTATATACTACTTGGAAGATTGCAATACCACTCAAAACAATCCCATTCACCCCCTCCAAAACTGATGCAATTAAAAATACTCTGCCCATCGATAGTTTGGCAAAGCAGTCATGGCTGAGCACGTTCTTGGCCTTATGCCAAAATTTACTATTTATTGTGTCAATGATCATGGTGCAATTAACTTGATGTACAATATGCATTTTGTGGACCCAGTTACTACAAGGCACTTTGGACAGTTTCAAGGAATGCGAGAGCAGCAGACATCAACACAACTATAATATATTGAATGGTACAATGGCTTCTGGATGTTTTTCCTGGATGGTGTCAACAAAACTTGGGTCCAGTTGAATTGGTATGACAAAGAAAACCCACCCCTACCTGCCAATACTGATACCAACTCAGACTCCAATTCTGACTCCAACTGCAACTCTGACTCCAACTCTTACTCTGACTCCAACTCTGATTCTCACCCCTGCAACACTGACACCAAACATGGCAAAGGCCATATGAAGAATGGCAGCTGATTTTCTGGGTAAACAAAGCTGAGTCCACCATCTCACAAATACGGAATGCCACCTACCATTGTTGCCAATATCCTGTAGAAGAGACCAAAGCGCAATGACATATCAATTGATACTATCCCTACTGCCCCAAACCTCGCATACACCTTTGGGGTCTGGATTATTGACCTTGAAAGCTATCCAGCTGACTACTTCTGTTGGAATGATATTATGGTTTACCACTCCTCACATAGATAACATAGCTCACAGGTAGAGAAATTCACTGCAGCGACTTTACAACATACTATGAGTCGCCTATATCCTTCCAGGGATATCAATTGTATTCTTGGATTTTGGGTCATGTGCAACAATACCTTTCTGTGGCAATGCAATGCAACTGGGCTGAATAGCAATGACTTCATGGCTACCTTTGTTTTCTGTTACAGCTTACAACCCTCTCATTGTTGTGGCTCTTCTGAAGGGTATGGCAGTTGCACCTGCAAGTATCGCAAGGGCTACTGCATGAACAACACTACCACAATCTTATTCATTTCATCTGAGAATACCTGCTGCTTTCCAACCGACTAATAGCCAGACCCCGGCTCCCAGATTCATTGCATTAAATCACTCAGTAGAATTATATCTGCAGGTTACTGCCTCTTGCTGCATCACAGCAAAGACACAAATACAGGTAACTGGACATGCTGTGTTCTCTGCAGAACATCTTGGCTGGGCGACTTCAAAGAGAGTTATTATCAGCCTGGGAGAAGGCCGTATTACATGCGGTAGTGGAGCTGAGTGTGTAGGCACAGATGGTGGTAGTGTGGGGGATGAGGTTGGTAATGGAGAGGGTGTTGGTGGGGCATAAGGCAATAAATAATAATATATTGGGGTTGGAAAGTATTGAGAAGATATTGGAGTTGGTGGCAATTGGTATATACCAAGATGTCAATTCTACAATGAACTTAATACAGCTTGAGGTGTTGTGTTGGGCTCCACCATGGTAAGGAATTTTTTTTCTTATGATTTTCAGAATGTCTAATAGTACTGCAAGTAACTAGTATACTGATTCATGTATTAGATTTATGATTGGGGGGTAGTCATTGGTTGGGTTAGTTTATGTAATTCCATATAGTATTTGGGTCAGATGGAGTTATTTTTGCATTTTACAGAGTTGTTTTTGGGCTTATTGGGTTTTCTTTATAAGTGTTTAATTGATTATTTTCAGTATATTCCTGATTGTTCCTGCAATTGACTGATAAGCTCACTGTATATCAGGAATTTGCTTCCAGTCTTTTAGTATTTGGTATGGGTTTTCTAATATTTAGGATTGTATTTAGGCTAGCCAGATTGTATTTGTATCTCCAAGAGTTGCTGCAGTCTAATTTCAGATGGTATGTGATACTATTATGGCAAACTAATACAATATGATGTGAATCTACCCTATTATGTAACCACTTTTTTCTATTCCACACTGCAATAACCTTTGTCTACATTGTATACTCCAATTCACAACTTCATCCACTGCATCAGCACTTTTTTGGCACTCTTTCTGCACTCATTTGCCTTCAAAAATAACCTCAACAAGGCCACTGCACAAAGCTATATCCTTAATACCAACAGTGGCAATCACAACTCCTAGAGTTATCTTTCCAATACCATGTTCTCCAAACCGTAAGCAGAGGAAACTTATGTTCGAAGTTGACAAGCAGACTTGGAATCAGATGATGGCAATAGTATCATGTATCAAAGATTTGACTATTCAGATTATTTCTGTATCTCCATTTATTCCAGCTGTATCAAATCCAGCCATTCAGCCATCTTTGCCTCTGCCAAATTATGTCTCCCATTCAATGTTGCCAGCACCCAATATCATTTATGTTGGTATTTGTTCAGCAATCAACCTTAGTTTCACCAAAGTCCACACCAAGCTTCATCAGCTTGGCAATTTATTCCATTGTCTCTACCAAATACACTGCCAAGTGTGTTAGTCAGCAGCAATTGATGTGGCAGTTGAATAGTTCTTGCACTAGGTGACCTTCAAGTTACTGCAGTACTGGTGACAATGTGTCATATGATGGAGAAAAACATACGAGCAACTAACCATTTCTGACTGACACTGGGTTAATACTGGTAGTATATAGAATTATGAGAGTGGTCAATACCAACTGCTATATTGTTTCCACACAAAGTCAGTAGTGTTGTGTTAGCCCAAGGCATACATATAGGATGGAGTCAATATTTGATTGCCATAAATTCAGAAGAAGAATCTCAGAATAGTCAAGTATTTGGCAGAAATGCATTTTCATTGACTAACTCACAATATGTCAGACCAAAAACAGTTGCAATGCAATTGGCTTATGCATGATCAAGAAGACTTATACTTATACATTGTGTCTATGTACCTCACACCATTCAGAAGATGATAATGAATACTGTATTGATATTGACCAACAAAAGTCAATTATCACATTTGCTGTGAAGCAATGCGACGATACAAATGAGCCTGAGGTGAGCTTTGTCTGCCGCCGGCAGTGTTGCTAACACTACCAGACATGTGCTAGTTACTTTCTTGCCAAGGAGATTCCATGAGTTCTATATCTTTATGTCTTCCAACAAATGCACAAATATGGTAGGCATTCAGCTGGCTACCATGGCTGAATGTGAGAACAGTATAAGGATGGGTATGGACCAGTATGATACCATACTCCAGAATATCTATAGATATGATTGCACATGAGAATATGTGATAAAGTCATATCATTGTAAGATAAGATGATTGATAGAGTGCAATTGCAGTCCTGCGAAGTGTCTATGTACTGTGCAGTTATCTGTCCTTGACCTTCCACCATCACTTGGCCACCACCATGACAAACAGATACCCCTGGCACTGATTGTGTCAACATGTACAGCATTGCATCAGGCACTAATGGAGTGGCAACGCATGCAAGGTTCAGCTCCAACAATGGTTAAAAGAGACAACTTCAAAATCCGAAAGAAAAGGTAACAGTGGGAGTAGTATTTCAAGCAAAATAATAACGGCAGTAAGTATGGCTTACACAATGCATGAAATTGCTCTGACATTTTGCAGAGACTTGCACTGATCTAATAAATATTTGAAATGATCTACCATCTCTATTGAGAGAGATGGCAATTAAGTCCATACAGACAGCTTCCAACAATTTCATTCTATCTGTTAAAGATGCAAATACTATGATACCGGTACGTATCTAACCTCATCATGTGGTTTTAAACAAGAGTGCGATGTATGCTCTGATAATAGAGCTGGACATTGAGACTCTGATTATTTCAGCAATTAGCATCCCCATTGCTCATGATCGATATGTCAATAGCAGCGATAGAGTTGAACATGTTCACAATAATAATGATAATGTTCATGATGATATTTACAAAACCAAGAGTCATACTGAGTGACACTATGGCCTGCAGCTGAATGATAATATTAAGAATAAGGAGGATGAAGAGAATAATAAGAACAAAGATGAGTATGAGAATGGGAAAAAGGATGAGAATGAGAATGAAAATGAGAATGAAAATGAAAATGAAAATGAGACTGAGAATGAAAATGAAAATGAGAACAAGGATGAGTATGAGGATGGAAAAGAGAATGAAAATGAGAATGAGAATGAGAATGAGAAGAAGGATGCAGAGTTGGAGTTGGTGAATAACTGCAAAAAAGAGAGTAGTTTGGAGGATGTACTTCAAACTGGCTGTGACTTATAGGGTGACATTTAAAATACATGGAATTGAGAATGGAAAATTTTATATATTAGACATCAATATTACATATGATACAAATTGCACTGTATTGATGCCCTAAGAATCAAGTGGAATTCAGGGCATCATATAAACATCACATGCAGTAAGTACGGAATCATCTCCAGATGTACATAGCATTCAGATGTATTATGAATTCTGTTTTAGGTCAATAGATGTGGACACTGCATAGCAGGGTCAGTAAGAGATACTGTGTGAGCAGGATATTGATCAACAATATGGCTATATCAGTAAGGGATACTGTATCTGTATGATATGAGTGTACTGTATAACTTCATCCATAAAAGATATTATATCAGGAAGCAAAAACACAATATCACCAGTTGTAGGTACATACATGTATTGCCATTCTACAACGTGACTGAAGTGGTTTTGTTTGGAGTGATAAATATGTCCCAGGCTAGAGTACAATCCATAGACAAAAGTGTTCATGATGGCTTGGCGACACTGCTTGTTTTCAGGGACCACCAAAACAAAACCTATCAACTTCCAATAAAGTGCAGCAAGCTGGGTCTACCATCTCTCAGAAATGGATTTCAGGTATCAGAACTGGTAATTCACTGAATACAAGTCTTTTCTGCTGGTTTGCAGCTGCAATTGAGCTGAAGATTGCTGCAGATATCACAAGTCCAAAAAATTGTTTTTAATCATTTGAGGGTTCAATGACCTTCAGAAACACCTTACTCAGTAATGTACAAAGTTTGGAGTTGATAGTTGTCAGTATTGTTGAGATATGATCAATTATTGTCCAAAAGACAGGGTTTTTTGCTAAAAATGGTGATTTTACATACAAATTAATTATTATCTTGATACTGAAATCTTCAATCCACAGCTGTGGCACCAGTTCAACCAGAAATCCTTGAAGACTTTCAAAAACAAGAGTTCTCTATATCTAGTTTGATCTATCAAATTCTCTACTAGCCATTAGTTGTGGTGGTGGAATGGTGTTGCTGCAAAGTCGAGTATTTTGGTGTAAAATTGTCGATCATAAACACTTTTGTCTAGGAACTGTACATTGTTGGCAGGACTTGGTTTTTTGACTGATATAGTTAGTCCAACAGAATCTAGACAGAAGTAATCAAAGAGATAAATCACCCAAAAACAAAGAAATTATAGAGAGTATTTATCAAAATAATTCTACATTCTCCAATACTCTGAAAAACTCCTATATCTTATTTTTGTTACTTCTGGACTGTCCATAACTTCTACTGACACTCCTGGAGATCCCAGAATCATGTACCAGTGCTCCAGAAGGCTTCAAATTTGTGTACTTGCACTTTCAATGTATCCAAAACCATGTTCAAACCCATATAGAGGCTCCAGAACCTTATATTGGTGCTTGCAAAGGCTCCAGAATCATCCCCTGCACTTCCTGAAGCTCCAGAACCTCACACCAGTGCTGCTACTGTGTCAAAACTCAAATACCAGTCTACCTGGAAAATAGAAGACATTGTACCGGTGCTATTAAAAGCTTCTGTAGCCTTCAAAACTATATACTTACTCTCAAATATTCCGAACTGCTTCAACATCTCGACATGCCTCTAGTTGTCTACTGGATTGAGATTTTCATGTTATTGATATAGTTATAGAGCTATTAAAGATTGATATACAGTTTACTACAAATAGTTCAAAAATATTCATGATCTCTTTCCATTGACATATTGCATTCTTGACAATATCAATTGTTGTGCGAAATATATGGATTTCTTGGAGCCATTGTACTAATATGAAATGTTTGTTCAATTAGTTTTTCAGATTCAGTATTTAAAAAATTTACAATACCAGTCAAATGGAGTATATTCAAGTTCCAGATCCAATTGATATAATTAATAAGATTGATATAGCTGATATATATTGCAAAGAGGTTCATACCAGAACAAGTTCTGAAATAAATATATTCCAAATACAAGTGGTATATCAATCTGTTCATGATTGAGACAATTGATATTGGTATATTTATTTCTGTAATAGTATAGTATTTATTGTTAACCTGAATATTCCTTCAGTTGACTGTTGGATATTATATATATAAGACACCCTCTGTATGAGACTTGAGAGAACAGCACAAGTTGTGGATAGTCACCAATTAGTATAGCCAACCACAGAATGTATCTTCTTGAAACACTGGTGGCATATAGCAATCCCATGCTGGGCCAACCAATATTGAGTTTCGAAAACAAGAAAAACATTGTATAAATGCCATTATTCAATATATTGATTATATTTTTGACAGCAGGTGGAAGTCAAGATATATATATGATAAAAATCCAGGTATGTTTTTTTGACTGTACTAGGGATCTTTTTATATATTATTCATACTCGTATATAAGGACCATGCCTGTTTATTACCTGTAATATTTTTCATATGGATTTTATTAGTTACAATATAATTGGTACAACAGTAACACCCAGATATAAATACTTCTGATAACCCTACAACCAATCACCAGTATTCATCTCAGTTCAGATTCAATATCTCTCAGCATCTTCTATATTGTATTCATTTAAAATTCAAATATACGGTGAATGCAATATAATTCAAAACAAATTTGATAAACCTAAATATATATTGAAAATTCAATATACCAAATATTGATGAACAGTTTTCTAGTCAACTATCTGTATCTATATCAAAGTCCATGGATTATACCAGCCCTGTGACATCTAGCAAGTGTGCAGTTTGGTCAAACACTGTTACTTTCCATATCGTGATTCTGATATTTCCAACTATCATTTGTCTCAGATACTAGAGCCAATCATGTTCGATGGCAAGAAAACAGGAATTCATACCTCTGATTAGCAAGAAAAGTTTCATAATGGTCTTTATCGTTATGGCTTCAAATGACTTATAACAAATAATCAGCCATCAAATTGGAGACAGATACTACCAATGAACCTAACCACATGTGTAGTACAAACAGACAGCTTGCATCCAGTGGAATGGTATCAGCCAAGAAGCTCACAACTTGCCAATAACAAATGGACAGCTGGTGACCAGCAAAATGGCTCCAGGAAAGAACCTGACAATAGTCAGGACTCAAAATATATGCTATTCTTGAATACTGAAGCTGCTCTCTATCAAAAGAGACCTATTCATTTGAAGGTCATCAAGTCAAAAGGATACTAATTGTCGGGAAGTAGATAGCCATGAGGTTGTTGTTATAATGAATACCAATAGGCAGATAATCATTGAATAGTGATAAAGATGATTGAGAACTGGGAGTTGGAGGGCTGTCTTGGTTGCAAAGAAAAGAGTATAGTTATAAAGTACTAGAGCTCTAGGGAAAAGCATAAATGGAAGTATTCGGTAGAAGGTGTAGAAAGAAATATAAAGATTAGTGGATTGTTTAGGGGTTGAAAGATATCAACCTTCTGAGGAAGGAGAACGAATCATACTAATATATATTATTGGACAAAGTGTCTTCTTTTCTTACAGAACCTTTTAGTACTTTCCAAATCCAAAGTGCAGCTTCAAACCAGTCAGTAAAGCATTCCTGAATTATGTATGGATACTACATTGATCAGGTAATCCTGGTGTAATGCTCCTGGGCAATATAAGCCTCTACAACCTACTAGCCAATTCAAATGACTTGATACCAATATTGTCAGGTGTATTTCTCAGGTGCTGGTCAATGCATGTTTTTGAGTTCTGACTCCAAGACTCAACTTGTTGAAACTCATATATACAATTGAATGTATGTTCTGTATTTCAATAATTAATAGATATTCAATATTTGTTGCATATTGTAGCAGTTATACTATATACCTGAATACAAGCTGACTCTATTTGCATGATATTGCTGTAATATTAAGGTTTCTCTAAATTGAATATAGCTGTTAGATCTGGCTTCTAAGAATCTATTGATTTAGAGTTGGAAACAGCTTTGGGTGGGGGCACACCTGAGATAGAGTCTACTGGTGAACTGTTGTCAAGGTATCAGGGCTCATGATCCAGGGGTTATAAATATCCAACTGACATTTTGGCAATGCAGATAATGCAATCAAGACATGGAACTCAAATTCTAGGATCACTTGAGTGAACAGTGGTTGGTGCCAAAGCTATTGAGTGTTTTGTCAACCAGACAATGAGTCAAGAGCAAACCAATTCACCACAAAATTCTCCTCCTGATATTCAATAAAGATGACTGTCGTTATCTTAACTCACTTGTTCAATATACATCCATAATCAATCCACACTTTGAAAACCATCCTAACAACTGCAGTGCTTATGCCATTGTTACACCATCTGCATCTTTCCATTATTGTCAGTGATTATTCATGACTTCTTTCCCTTCCTCCAAAACCTGCTTTATCACTAGAAAACCTGTTTGTTGTTCTCACAATGCATAAACATGTTTTTTTGCCAAACAAATGTGATTTCTCATAAACAATCCTTATTCGATCACCAATTCTCACCTTATACAACTGTCCCAGGAGCTCCCCCTTCCAGGTTCGAATTGCTTCAAGTTTGCGGATCCTGACTTGTCAGGTTGCTTTGTGTGAATTATGTCGATAGCCTGGAGTCTGTCCTCATTTGCTGCTGGTTCCTAACTGCACTCATCATAACCTCACCATTTTACTAGGTATTGAAGTCATCTTGTGCATAGCCTTGAATCTGCAACAGTTTTGACCTTGTGCTTCTCATTTCCAGCAACTCTGACCAGTGCCAGTGGTTGGGCTGTTTATTTGAGAATTAGGTCATTTGCAGCTATCAATAGTCTGGAAATTGGTTGAACTGGATGGTTGTGAATATTCTTAGGTAGTTGCAATTGATAAGTCCATGGACTGACAACTGTGAAGATTTTACATGGGCCGATCTGTTTCAGATACTGTATTTTGGGAAATCTTTGGGTTGTGATGTTTTGGGCATCCCTCCATAGGAAATATTAGGCTTTCAGTTGTAATTCCTCACCGCAGTATCTGTCTGCTTGTTCTGCATGGATTGCCTGAGCTCATATCATTTCCGCTTTTATTTGATCAAATACTTTCTTTTATCTTCTCTGCTATCTGGGCTGTGTTGACCTCCTGGATATCATTGTTGTTGTGTATTGGATATTGCCCAAAGGTTATTCTGTGGTGAAATGCTCTGAATAACCTGCATTCTATTCCCCAATTGTTCACATATATGTTTCCAGAATTCCACGGCAGATCAGGGTCCACAGTCCGATACTATGGTGTCTGGCAAAACATCCAATTTGAACACTTTTTGGGTAAACATAGTTCTTGGTTTCTTTCCCTCTGTGTCATTGGGGTATAGCACTATGTATTTCATTTTCAACAACCTGACCACTACTGCCTATATGGCATTGTAACCTTCGCTCTCCAATAGTCCCACAATGATGTCCATTCCGAGATCCTGCATTGGTTGTTACGGTACCTCAAGTCGTTTGGGCCATCCATCTGTTTTTTGATTTCAAGTTTTGCTGCATCCGCAGGTATGGCAGTTTCAAATATACCAATTTACAACGTATTGCAATCCTTCCAATTGGTGATTTCGTATTAAATGTGTGAAAGTTTTCACTTTTCCTTGGTATTCTGCTGCTGGGGACTTATTATGTTCTCCAATTATTTGAGTCTTTTCCTCACCTGTTGTTACTTGGGTATTCATTGCATGTGCACCAAGTTCTTTGCTACTATTGTATGGACATGATTGGCAAACACTTTGAATTCAGTTTCATAACTGATTGGGGCTGATACAAGTGTTTTCCAGAATCAAATTTTCCATGAATGTTACTCTGATTCTTGTCTATATGTCTTTGCCAAGATTTTCCATTTTGAGTACAACTTATTGGGTTTTTTCTGCCCCCCTCCCCCCCCTTGGGAGGAGTGTCTTCTGGCATTCTAGTCAAAGCATCAGGCTTCTGACCTCGATTCCCTGATTCATATATAATCCTGTATTTGGTGGTTGACAATAATTTGGACCATCCAGTTTGTCCCCTGTTGAGCAGTGTGGAAGTTATAAAGTATTTAAGGTTCTTATGGTCTGTCAGTATTCTGATTGGATGTGCTGAGACTTTGCATTCTGGTTTCCATTGTTCAAGGCTGTTGATAATTGCTCCCAATTCTTGATCATAGATTTCATAGTTTTCCTCAGCTGGTGTGTATTGCTTTGAGACAGAGGCTTCTGGAAGGAGGATTGTTCAATCGTCCTATTGTGATAATACTTCTGTACCCCCATTGATTGAAGTGTCAGTTTCCAAAATGATTTCCTTAGTGTAGTCAAAATGGGCAAGTACTGGTGTGGTTGTGAAGGACATTTTCAAGTCTGTAAATACTCTCTTTTGATCTGGTCCCTGATAAAATGCTACCAGCTTTAACATGAGTTTGGTTAATGGTTGCACTACCTTGCTATAGTTTTTTATGAACCTTTGATAGATGTTGGCAACTCCTAAAAATACTTGCACCTCTTTGATATGACTCGGGACCTGCTATTTTGGACCATCTGTACCATCTCAGGATGTATTTGAATTCCATTAACTCCTACTATTAATCTCAGATATTTGACTTCTTCATGTTGAAACTTACATTTCTCCACCTTCAGGTTGAGCCCTGCCTCCCTATGTATTCAGATTACTGCTCAGATGTGTTTCTGATATTTCATTATATAATTACTGTGAATAAAAATATCATCCAAAAAGGCTGTGCAGAATATGTCCAAGAATGCCCATAGGGTATTATTGATGAATTCTTCGAAAGATGCTGGCGCATTGGTTAGGCCAAACAGTATCACCAATGACTTGAACAGTTTGTAATGGGTTACAAAAGATATCTTTGATTGATCTCCTCGGGCAATTCTGAGCATATTGAACACATTTCTGATGTCGAATGTGGTAAATATATGGGCCCTTGAAAGTTTAAGCAGTATTTCCTGAATCAGAGGTAATGGATGACAATTTGTAATTGTTCCTTCATTTAGACCTCAGTAGTCCATGCACAGTGTTAGTTCTCTATTTCCTTAGATGCCAACAGTACTACGACTTTGCATGATGATAACAACCATCTGATGAATTCTTTTATAGGATCCTTTCTGATCCAGTCTTTTAGTACCAGTAGCTCTTTACTCAATAGACTGTGGACTGGTCTAAATTGCAGTGTAAATCTCTCCTGAAGAATGATTTTGTGATTGTATAGTCTATGAGGTAGTAGTTTTTCTGTGATTACCTTGTGGAATGGACGGAGAAACTCATGGTATTCCTTGGGTATCATCTGTTGCAAAGGTTTTTCCTATAGATCCTTGATTTCCACAGCTTTGTTGATTTCATAAATGATTACTACATATACCTTGAGATTGCGCTCCTAATTAGTTATGGTTGTGTTGCGTGACGATCGGTGGTGGTGGAGTGATGATCAGTGAATAATATAGAAAATATAGCACAACGAAAATGGAATCAGGTTTCAGACGGAGGCTAAAGCATGACGAGAATGAAATCAGGTTTCGAACGGAGTTTAAAGCACGACCAAAATGAAATCAGGTTTCAAATCAGAGTTTTATAGGAGACGATGGAATCATACGAAAGCAGTGTACAAAGAAAGCATCAGTTCAGATGTATTATGGAGCGAGTGAAATCACTGTATATTAACCAGGCGTTCGGCGGAGGATAAGTTTCTTTCTTCACTCTTTCACTCATCGATAAAAACAATCAATTAGCTTTGGCTTTCACTTCTTTCACACTCGGTGATTCCGGATCGAGTCTCTTGCATACTGTCCTCGTTTCTGTTGCTACAGGCTATTCTCAACTCTGAGCTTTTTTGCTCTTGGGTCTTATAACCCCTAGAACCCCAAGCCCTGAACCGTCAACACCCAGCCCTGAATCCTTGACAGAAGAACGAGTCGAAAATCGATTCTACCGGTTATATTCTTGTTTTATGTGCCATTATCCTCACTGCTTAGACTGCTATTACTGTCATCGCACTTGCAATGCATCCTGCAAAGTTTTTATATCAGCAAGCAACTTCAAAACACATTGGCTATCCATTCCAACTGGAGACACATCTGCTTACCATGCTTGTAGACCATTTGAAGACCTACACACCCAGACATTTTTGGCAATCCGTGCGACATCTAAATATGTGGGCGAGGACGAAAGAACCTGCGACTGTATATATTTTTGCTATTGTTCAGAAGAAGAAGGAGACTTAGATCACAATTATCCAAATCCAACCATCTACTGCAACTGCCGAACAATTCAGGAGTGGACCGAAATACCTACCTGCAACTACAGCATAGAGGAATTCGATACCTTTTGTGATTTCATCGAGCAACGCGATGGTATTCTCTGCTTACTGTTGACCCTGAGTCTCGAAACTCTTTTGCCGTGGTATCCAACCAGGCATTAATGTGCTGGAACCCCATCCAGTGTATTTGGCGTAAAATTCCTTGTGGCAATGACTACTGGATACACTGGAAAAGCAATACCTGGAGGCACATCTGTGACGAGTGCCTTGAAGTAGCAAAAACCTTCGGCTGGAGAATCAATAAATATCTACACCAATCACCATTCAAAAATTGCAAAGATATCAGCAGACTCTTCCAGAGCAACCCGCGATGTGACATTGATGGGGGCACTACAATTGGAACTGAAATACGTAATGATGGCAAATACAGAGATCATGAACGAAGAGCAGCTCAGGCGTCAGATTCAGGCATCAACGCAGGACTAACAGTGCTTACTCAGTTACCGACAACCAGCAGGTTGAACGAATTGCAAAAGAATGGCAATCTGTGAAGAATGCAGAGGCATGAATATCGGAGTTGTTGGCAGAAGGAAACAAGGTCATCGAGGAACGAAACAACCTGAAACAGATGCTGCTTCTTACGCAACAGAAATTACAAACCACGGAGGAAAGAGTGCCAGTCTGCACACATGGAGACCTGCAAGCCATGAGCACAGATCTAGAACAACGATTGGAAAACAGAGCACCAGAAGTGATGGAAAACCTCAGACAGGCACTAGAAAAACAGAGGAACAGTTACGAATCGGTGGAGAAAAAAGAAAGGAATATTGGAATCAGGTCAAGTGAGTATTAGCACTAGCAGGAATATCGGATGGTGGCAACGGTGGTAGAGAACACAAAGGCAGTGAAATTCTCAGGTGCTCTGGAACAGACCGAAGGGCACTTGAGGATGGGTGGCATAACTAGCCATGAAAATTGCGGATGAACTGGGATGATTCTTTAGCGAACAAACCAAAATGAGGTACACGGCAAATCAACTAAAAGGCGGGCCCTGAATCAAATTCAATGTACATCGACGGGAAAACCGGAGATCTGAAGTCACAGTCACTAGACAAATCACTGGACCTGTTGCAGTTAGCCTTCGGTGACCAAGACATACGGACCACAGCGAACGGGAACTGCTCAAACTTAAGCAAAAGAATAAGAATGTGCCCAATATCATGCAGAATTCCAATGGTGGGTACCTGACGTGATCGGAACAAAGCAGCCCAGTTGGAAGTATTACGACAAGGCCTATCTGAGGAGCTGATGGACTCATTACAGCACTGTGTCATCCCGTCGGACCTCACGTAATTTGTCAAAATGTGCTGAAGTGAGACTCCAAATCCGCCCCGAGCTGCGGAGTGAAAGTCAGGAAGATAGATAGCAGGTCAAAGAAACACGAAACCACGAGCAACACCACACCTGCCCCAGAAACAGTACCCGTAGCACTGTGGCAGGTTACCACGGACCTGCTCCAATGGAGCTATCACCAGTCAGGGGAGGAAGATTACGCCGGAGGAACGAAAAACAAAGGGAAGGAGGATTGTGTATGTACTGTGGGGATTCAAGGCACTTCGCCGCAAGTTGCGCGATAAAATTAAAGCAGTATCAGGGCAGGTAGAAGTAACACCTTTCAAAAAGCAGGAATGAAATGGACGCAAATTCGGGAAAAGAAGTCGAGTCGGGAAATATGTAGGCCAGTGCAATAAGGATGGCCATTGCGCTGGCACACAAATCTCCTGTGTCTACAGTTGTTAAGTCTCGTTTTGGAATTTCGCATTTCTCATAGTAGCACAGAAATTAAGGAGTCTTAATGGAAAGCAAGCATTTGTTGTGAAATGTTCGCTGAAAATCGGAGACAGATTAATCCACACGCACATTAATTGACTGCAGAGCCATAGGAATAGCATTTGTGGACAAAATTTGTTCACCATCATCAATTAGAAGACAAGGAATTACGAGAATCAAGAGAGTTAGAGGTTATCAATGGAAGACCCATCGAATCAGGAACCATTATACCATGGCCAAGTTACATATGGGAATACGATCACACCAGGAACAGCTACCAGCGTTTGTTACCGAATAAGGGCACTACCCGATAGTGTTAGATTACCATGGTTACAGCTTCACAATGTCATGGTCAAATTCCAGAGCCGAAGGATTGGTTTCGAAAGCAGTTATTGCCACAACATTGTCAGCATCATTGAGTGTATGGGTTTGGGGTAATCATATGGAAACAACAGCAGACCGGAGATCCGAAATTGGACATCTGCCAATAGCGGCATACCTTTATAAGAAAATACAGAAGGAAAACTCAAGGTTTACGCCTTACATTGTACGAAATCAATCAAGCTTGGGAATGACAATCTACAAGAAAAACCCCTCGAAGAGGTCATACCTAAGGAGTCCCATGAGTTCTACCTCTATTCAGAAGATAATCACAGAAACACTTCCACCGCATCGATTCTACGATCACAAGATCAGTTACAAGAGGCTTCACACCACATTTGGACCGATTTACAGCCTATCCCGAGAAGAATTACAAGTCTTAAAAGAATGGATAAAAAGAACTTGTCCAAGGATTTATCCATCATCATCGTCCCCCTGTGGAGCCGCGGTACTGTTCGCACCGAAACCAGGAGGTGGCCTGAGACTCTGCGTCGACTACCGAGGGTTGAACAAGGAACAATAAAAAACTGATACCCCCACCATTGATCCAGAAACCTTGCTAAGACTCTCCAAAGCCCGTTACTACACCAAGTTAGACGTCCGCGACACGTACAACATGATTAGAATCGCGGAAGGAGACGAATGGAAAACAGCTTTCAGAACCCGATACGGACTTTCGAATCCTTAGTTATGCCTTTGGACTTACCAATGCGCCAGCATCGTTTCAAGAATTCATCAATGATACACTATGCCCCTTTTTGGCCATATTCTGCACGGCTTTTTGGACGACATCCTCATTTACCGCGATATCCAGAAGGAACATGAGCAACACATCAGAGCAGTCATGACCTCCTCAAGGCGCCGGCCTCTACCTAAAAGCTGAAATATATGAGTTCCATAAGGAAGCAGTCATATACCTAGGGTTAATTGTCGGAGTAAACGGAATCAGAATGGATCAAGAGAAAGTTCAAGTAGTCGAGAACTGGGAAGCACTGGAGAAACTCAAGGCAGTACAAGCCTTCCTAGGCTTGGCTGATTTTTACAGATGGTTCATACGGAATGATAGCAGGGTAGTGCAACCACTAACAAAACTCACGAAAAAGCTAGTACCTTTCACTGGGGACCCGATCAGTAAAGCGCATTCGCCAAACTTAAGTTAGCATTCACAACAGCTCCGGTACTGGCCCACTTTGATTTCGAAAAGAAAATATTCTGGAAACCGATGCCGCAAGTTACGTATCTATGGGTGTCCTCTCTCAGTACGACAATCAAGGAGTGCTACACCCAGTGGCCTTCCTCTCCAGGATATATTCACCCGCCGAAGAAAATTACAAAATCTACGACCAAGACTTAGGCGCCATAGTCAAAAGTCTGGAACTCTGGAGACCCGAATGCGAAGGTTCAGATCATCCGATTAAGATTCTTACCGATCATAAAAACCTGGAGTACTTCATGACATCGGAACTGTTAAATTGAAGGCAGACCGCATGGTCCGAATTTCTGTGGAGTTTTTAATTTAAGATAGTTTACCGGCCAGGAAAGCAATGTCAAAAACCCGATGCACTTACAAGAATGCCAGGTGACATTCCTCCGAAGGGGGGGGCAGAAAAAACCCAGCAAATTGTACTAAAAACAGAAAACCTCGATGGGAGGGTATGCAAACGGTTAATGGTGGCATTTGCGGATAGAGTCAACCTGGATAGCGACTCCGTAAGTTCCAAAGAGCTATGGAAACAGATGAAAAATGTATGTCAGCACTGCCTGTACGGCAGTAGCGAAGGACTATGTATGCATATGGATCAGTCGCTGGAAATTTCTGAAATACAAATCCAACCTACGCACGAGGATAAGCTCATGTTGATCCAACAATACCATGACTCCCCGGGTGTGGAACATCCAGGACGAGCAGAAAACTTATGACTTGCTAAGCCGAAGTCACCCTTGGAATCAGATGGGGAAGGACGTGGATCGCTAGGTACGCAACTGCAACACCTGCCAATGCAGCAAGGCAACCCAGGGACAATCTTATGGCTTGTTACGACTGTTAGAAATACCAGAGCAACCGTGGAAGGACTTGAGTATGGACTTCGTAGTCGGACTGCCAGAAAAAGAAGGGTTCAACGCAGTATGGGTAGTGGTCGATCGCCTAATGAAGATGCGACATTTAGTACGCTGTATAGATCAAGTAGGTGCAATGAAGCTGCAAGAAATGTTCGTCAAAGAAGTGTTAAAACTGCACGGACTACCCGAAACAATAGTGTCCGATCGAGGACCGCAATTCATTTCGGAATTCTGGAAACACATCTTCGAAAGATTGGGAATCGAACAAAGATTGTCAACCGTATTTCATCCCCAGACTGACATCCAAACTGAAAGGGTAAATGCAGTGATGGAACAGTATCTCCGAAACTTTATTAATTACCAGCAGGACGATTGGGTTTGGTGGTTACCATTGGCAGGATTCGCAGCTAACGACCACACCTCGGGAACGACTAATTGCTCCGCGTTCTGTGGCAACTACGGTCTTCATACACGAATGACTTTCAGCCAACATCTAATCAAAGATCCTAACGATATTTGCGAAGTCAACGCCCAGCAGATGGCCCAACAAATGGAACAACTTTTTAGCGAACTCAGAGCCGAGATGAAAAGGGCCCAAGCCGTACAGTCCGAACAAGCCAACACGTCCCGAATGGTCGGCACATCGCTGGAAGCCAGTGATGAAGTTTGGCTGGATGCACGAAATATATCAACAACCCGAGCAAGCAAGTAACTCAATTGGAAACGCATAGGACCATACGAAGTTACCGAAGTTATCAGTCCATGGGCCTATAGAATCACGCTACCAAATCAACTGCATATTCACGACGTTCAACCGATATCCAGACAACGGAAAGCCGCCCAGGATCCCATCCCGAATCAAAAGCAAGAACCACCACCACCGGTAATAGTGGACAGAGAAGAGGAGTACGAAGTTGAGCGCATTGACGATTCTAGGCTGTTTTGGAGGCAGCTGCAGTATTTGGTAAAATGGAGAGGCTACAACTAGCGCAGCTGGGAGCCCGCGACCAACGTAGATGGACTTAAGGCTATCGACAATTGTCACACGAAACAACCAGGCAAGCCCGGATGGTGAACCTCATAGATACTCAGCATTGGAGAGGGATAAGTTATTGTCACAGTTGTGTTGAGTGACGATCGGTGGTGGAGTAATGATCAGTGAATAATATAGATGACAAAGTACGACAAAAATGGAATCAGGTTTCAGACGGAGGCTAAAGCATGACGAGAATGAAATCAGGTTTCGAACGGAGGCTAAAGCACGACGAGAATGAAATCAGATTTCCTATCAGGGTTTTACAGGAGACGACACAATTGTACGAAATCAGTGTACAAAAAAAGCTGGTGTTCGGATGTATCATGGAACAAGTGAAATCACTGTATATGAACCAGGCGTACGGCGGAGGATAAGTTTCTTTCTTCACTTCTTCTCCCGTCTATAAACACAATTAATTAGCTTCGGCTTTCACATCTGTCACACTCGGCGATTCTGGATCAAGTCTCTTGTGTACAGTCCCCATTTCTTTAGCTACAGGCTATTGTCAACTCTGAGCTTTCTTGCTCTTGGGTTTTATAACCCCTAGAACCCCAAGCCCTGAACCCTCGACACCCAGCCCTGAATCCTTGACATAATTTCTCTACATTAAGGATGCTTCTGCTATTGCATGTATATCTAGACTTGGTTTGTTCAGGTTGTCTCTGGTGTCCATAAGGTTTCCCCATACCCATATACTCGAACGACATTAGCAGTCTTTTTGTAGTTGCTTTTCAAGTGAATTGTTGTATTTTGGAAGTTGATTGTGCCATCGTGGAGTTGCAGCCATGAAAGTCCTAATACTATAGAATATTGTCCCAACTTTATAATGAATGCTAGTAGTTGCTTCTGATATCCACTTATTCCTACTTTTCATTTTGCCATTGTCATAATGGTTCCTGACTTGATGGGTTCTCCATCAATTACTTCCAACTTTCATCATTCCTGCAATTCTGTGTCGTCCAGCCAGTGATGGCAAGAACGATGTTTATCTACAAATGCTATTCATGTAGCTCCACAGCAGATTAATATCTGCATGGTAATTATTTTGTCATCGATTTTCAGTGTACATGTCACAACAAGGTGTTTGCATTCAATCGTAGATTCTTTTGTTTCTACTCTATCATTTGAAAACTGGGAAATATTTGACACAACATTTGTTGACAACCAAGATTTATATCCAGTGATCTGGCTAGCATAATTCAAATGGTTCAGTCTATTGTCAATCCCACTTTCTTTTCGATGCCATTCTCTTGATTTTAATATTCCTTGAATTGATTGATCTCAAATTGCCCTGATACTGCCTTCGATTTTGTTAGGCAAGTTGCTGCAAAATATCTTGAATCTCTGCAATACACGCATAATCCTTCTGTCTTTTGCCACTTTCGTTCCTCTGGTGTGATTTTCTTTACCTTGACCACTGAAAGATCCATGGGTGCAGGGCCATTGTAGCCTGCCACTGTTCCTGCTGGGGCTGCCTCTGCTGCAGATGTAGTGTTTGTCATGGTTTCTGGTTTCTTTGACCCTCCTGTCCATCTTTCTAACCTCTTTTCCACCATGCAGGCCCACATTTGAGAGTCTCGCATTGAGCATAACTTGACAAATTCATCGAGGTCCTCTTGTATCTGTTTGTGTTGCACAGAGTCTTTCAGTTCATCAAATATGCCAGTTCTTGGGTGTTTTGTTTTGGGGCATTGTTCTAGCCGACATCTGGTTCCCATCTTGGGAATTTGGCAAAGTATAGACAGAATTATCTGTCGTTTTCTTGAATTAAATTGCGTTCCCTCTGTGGTGTTACTTGAATGTCTTGATCCCTAATAGCGAGTTATAGTATGATAAATAAGGTTTGTTGGCAATCGAGTTTGACATTGCCAGTTTGTTTATGGCAGAATGGTTGTAACTGGTGTAGGACGATTCATTCCAGTCTGTTGACTGTGTATCTCATCTTGTCTTGTTCATCATAGAATCTGCATGGGTCATTGTTTAGTTTCAATGATCATTGAACCATCTATCCTCAGAGTGTATTTTTATTAGTTCCTGAAAATCGAAGAATATAACACTATCCTTATGACCATCCTGTCATTTAGATGTTCTTTCACTATTGCCATTACTCCCCACAAGCACAAGCCCTCTTTAGACCTGATTCCGATATTCATTTCTTTTCTCCATAAAGACTCTTAATTGCTCCTCTGCCTATACTAATTCTAGTTTCAATTCTTTCATTCTTCCTGGTATTCTTGCTTCCAAGTCCTTTACCTTGTGTTATGTCAATGCTTGTTCCTGGTCAGTATTGTCTGGATTGTCAGAAGGCTCTTCCCTTCTGTCAATAATACGGAGATTCTTTATGCTGGTGCAGCATTTTGGTTGTTTCATTGACCAACTTAATTTTTGATGTTGGATGATGGTGAACCTGCAATGTGGGCTAAGTAGTCGTTTATCTCATTGGCTGTTATCAGGGCATCTTGCTAATTGAGGGTTGTGAAATCTGCTAGTATTATTTGTGACATAATTTCGTAATCCACTAGGGCTTTCTGGGTGTGGCATGAGCTACTGTTTGTGCTGCTGCTTGATAGCATTGTTTGTGTTTTTGAAGAGTAACAGAATAAAACATTTGTTGATGTTGAAACCTAGCCCAGATAGCGAGCTCAACACTTCAAGGCAATCATCACAAATGTCTTTCCACTGGCCATTCATTTCCCAATAAATCTAATAAACTTTATCACAAGAAATATCCCACTGGCAACAAAATTGGGGGTTCAAACACATTAACAGCTTGTGGAGAATCGTAGGTGGCATTTTTTGTAATTACAATGCTCTGCTAACAAAAATTTAAACTGAAATTTTTGGTTGACAAGATAACACTCTTCGATTGCTTCAATATTGAGTTCGATATCCAGTTGTATAAAGAATATCTCTGCTAGGGGCAGAGTATATTTGCATGATGTTGGGCTATGTGCCAATGCAAAAGAGACTCCAGGTTGATGATCCAGAGTGAGCAAAAAAGACAGTTGTATTCCACAATGCAATCGAATAAGGTATCGAATTCCTCCATGCTGCAGTTTCAGGTAGATATTACTGCCGAATGCTGGATTGATCTGCAGTTCTAGTGGATAGTTGGGTTTGGGTATTCATGGTCTAAGTCTCTATTGTTTTCTTCAAAATAACAATAGTAGATACAGTTGCAAGTTCTCTTGTCCTCACTCATTTATTCAACTTGGAAATAGTACTGATTGTCAAACATATATTGATTTGTATGTCTTCAAATGGCCCACAGGCAGCCCAAACAGATTGGTCTCCAATAGGAATGGAAGTCAAATCTGTTTTCAAAGTTGTTTTTGGATTTAAAAACAACACAGGACGTGTTACAGGTGGGGTGACCAGAATAGCAGCCTGAACAGTGAGGATATCAACACATAAACTGAAAATATAACCTATAGAATGAATTGAGAACTTGTTCTTCTGTCAAGGTTTCAGGGCTTGTGGTTCTAGGGAATATGAAGACCCAACTGGAATTTTGGGATTGCAGGTATTGCAATCCAGACAAGAGACTCAAATTCCAGAATCACAAGAAAGCACAGAGGTTGGTACCGAAGCTATCGATCGTTTTGTCTACTACAGAACGAGTCAAAAGTAAATCAATTCTCCTCTAAATCCTACTCTGTATACTCAATTAACATGATGGTTGTCACCTTAACTCAGTCGGTCAATATACATCTGAATTTGATCCAAACTTTGTACACCATTCTTGAAACAGCTGCGCTCACACCACTGTTGCATCATCAGTTATGGGGGTGCTTCTGCGTGACTAGACTCTGACCGGTATTGATGTACTTGATGTTGATATAGTCTGGGATTGATGTGTAGGAGGTAATGAAAGAGGTGAATCTCGATGGTAGTTCGTCCTATTTGCCGTGGTACGTGGAGATACATGGGTATTCGCAGAGCATGGCCGCTATTTTTGAAAGTTGAAGGAGTCCTGTGGATGATCTATGGAAGACTTGTTGAGAGATACGTGTGAGGGCAATATACCTGTCTGCAGGAAGTGGATATAGTTGTCGACAAGGTTTTGCTATTGGAGGAAAGATATCAAGAAAGCAAGGTGGGCTTTGTTTTGACCAAAGTAGTGGAGGAAATAAGTGTTCAGAATGTGGATATATTCTTGAGTAAATTGGGACATATAAAATAGATATGTTCAAGGTAAAAACTTGAAAATATTTCAGGTGGTTTTCCGCTCTTATGTTCTGACTGTGGATTGCTGCTAGAGCTTGATCATTTTTTCAACCTGGAGGTTTATGTAGTCTTTTATAGGTAAGTATTTCCGTGTCAGAGGTATATCAGTGAGGCATGATGGTACATCTCTGTAGACTACGATGAGTGTGTGTAGTACTATCTTGATAACACCCAATCCACCGCAGTGGGTGTCTATATAACAACCAATTGTTTTGACAGAGCTGATCTCAGAAGTTATTTGTGGAGTATTCCGTTTGACAACGTATGGTTGGGTAAGCCCCCACCAGGCATCCCGAACGTTATCCTGCATTCATGGTGAGGTTGCTGACGCACATATTGGACCATTACTTTGTATTTATTATGTTTCGTGTTTATGAGTGGAATTGTGATCAATGATTGAATGGGCTGCCCACCCATACTTTGCCACGTACCTAGTGTCATTGTGTCTTATCCGTATTCCCAGTAGGGGGTGCGCTATTTCAATAATTGCAAACGCAACAGAGCTGGGGTTTGACAGTCTAGATCCGAACACTTATCGTTTAGGCAGAATCAACTACCAGGGCGCAGTTAGCTTATCTCCTTTGACTATATCACTCGGGAGATAGCTAAGTCCCACATACTAAGATAATATCATTCATCCAACTATCTCGGAAAGCTGTGTGCCGTCCAAAATATTGTTTTTTTCCAGTATTAGGTAGATTAAGGAATAATACAGGTCCGTTTCGTAATACACAGCTGACCCTAAGGTCTCTGCAAGGCAGTTACTTTGCTTCGGTAGTAGGGTTTGGTATGACCCATGCCTCAGCCAGTACCGAAGGTATTTCTTCTCAGTTACTGTCAGATCGAGTATGCATAATATCTCTGCTTGGGTTAGCCAGCCCACTCCGGTGAGACGCGGTATTGAAGCTTGGAATATTATGGGGATTTCACCGAGCTATGTTGATCCTTCCACTTACTCATTAGTAGACATCCTCAGGGGTGAATCCTCAACCTCTTGACACAAGTCATCATCGGTGAGACTGGAAGACTAAGTCTAATGTACCTCATACACATGATATGGGAAAACCCCTAACACCATCTGTATTGGGCCATTATCGTTGGCGATTATTCCAAACTTGTTTCCTTTCCTCCAAAACCCATATCGTCACTAGAAAATGTGTTTGTTGTTCTTACGAACCATAATCCTATTTTCTTGCCACAGGAATGTGTTCTCTCATCATGCATTCTCATTCAATCACCAATCCTCACCTTACACCACTGTGACAATGTTGGTATAATATCATTTCTATTGAGCCAATTGTGTACCACCTACTGCTAGTGTTGGCAACCAACTGCATGGTTCCAGGAAATCTTCAAACCAGTTTGATTTGTGGCGAACCGAATCGTGCCAATACCTTTGACTCAAACCCTACAATTTTGTTCGAAAATCTTGGTTCACAAACTGGTTTGTAAAGAACCAGTCGAAATCCGCCAATCTCAAATGGAACTTCAAACCGAATCGCTGCTCTGTTCAATCCGTTATGAATTGGTTCAATTTATTGGCAACACTACCTACTGCCATTGAACTTTAATAGTACATGACATATTTAGCCAAATATAGAAATATGTCTGTCTTCAAAAAGGTATTCAGCCAAAATAATATAGTAAAAGAGTTTGTACTAAGTATTTAATTTGTTCTGGTGGAGAAATTTCTTGTTGGCAATGAATCAAATAATATTATTTTGTCTGACTCTAGCCATAGAAGTAGAATTGATGATGGTGGTAATTCTTTAGGGAAATTCAATTTCACAATAGTTCTCTTCCAGGAGAATTATTATCATAATATTTAATTTGTGTCAACACATTGAATTATAGCTATACCCACCATGACACTTTTATATTTATAAACCACCAAAAAGTATATCTTTTTGAGTACAAGATATCAATTTCATTATTTGTTTATTCATTTCATTGCTGCTTATGTATTTCCTTACTACTTATGATTCTAAATATGCAATAAAGCTGCTTTTCCACCAAGAATAGTATACAACTATGTCCTCTCATCCTTTGGTTATGTTTTAAACATTCAATATATGTATTGTGGCCCATATATAATAAACATATCATATAAAGTTATATAGGTTATATTACCAAAATATCTCCAATGATTTCCGGCATACCACTTCAGCCTAATTATCATACACTATAATCATCACCATTCACACCTGCTTGTCACCATCATTATATTAATTTGTTCTTCAGTAGTTTATCATTTATTTGTGCACATAGTGTGATTCTGTCTTGGAGTACTGGTGATTCAACTAATATCAGTTTTACATATATTATCTGGAAATCATGCCACTTATTGTATCAATGGATGTCCAACAGAAAGCTAAAAAGTCTTGTTCATACAATATGTGTATGAGATCGCACCACCCCAGCATTATTGGTGTTACTGGCTTGTCCAGTTCTTACTGGTTCTTTTATATCAACAATTCCAATAATATATATTTGTAATTTCAGAATCCAAGGGTGCAAGCTATAGTATGGAACATGATCATCAGAGGAATGTAATAAGCTCTTTCTTCAACTGTCTTCCTGATATTGTGTGATTGAATATAACTTCTCGAAAGTCATGAAAATCATATTGTAATACTGGTATTCATTTCCAAATGTTTTTGAACAATGCAATCTTTAGAATTACTATGACAATATAGATCAGGATTGGAAATATGATAGCATGAAGCTCAAAAATTGAATAAATGTCAGTAGTAATAGAAAATATACAGGTATCCTATACAACTGTATCATCAATTACAGTATATGATCAACTCCATTATTATCAATGGTTTCAGGTAAGGTGAGTGCTGTCTGGATTAGAATCTGACCAGTTCTTCTGTGCTGATTCTAGAACCATACTAAATCCAAATCAGATAAAATTTCAGATTGCAAACCCAGAACTCAAATAGCTAACACACATATTATATTGGATTTGTTTCAGAATACTAGGGCATATCTGTCTGTTCCAATGATGGATTCTTTCATATTTGGCAAATAGAAATCATTTCGAATGCATCTATAAAGGGAAATATATGTGTCAATTAATATTTCAAACTTTTGTATGATTTTTCTTTCAATGTAATAAATTGCATTATTGTGATCTTTCAATTACTTATAGAATGATATTCATAGTCCAAATCAATTACAGGTAATTTCAAACAGTTATTACCAATTTATTTTATATTTCAAGACTAGCAGAATATCTTTAAAAAAAATATTACTAAAATATAATATAAGTTTTTTACTGTTTCACAGAATTTTATTAGTGTTCCACTAACACCTACTTTCAGTTCTGTAATCTACCAGTGTAGTTGCATATTTGGCAGTATATTCAATTATAAATACTTGAATTTAGAATAATTGGATTTGATTATTTCCTACAATACAGATAAATCATAATATAATAATTATTATTAATCACTTTTACAGATCACATGGATACTTGTTGAAAACTGTTGAGTTGATACAAGCGGTCAAAACTCCAAAAAATAGAACTAAGCACATGATATATCTCATACTATAGGAGTTATTCTGCAATACATTATTAATGCACCATTAATACTCAATTTCACTTCTATTGCCAATCTATATCAGCATATGAAACAGTATAATGGCTTGTACCGAATGGCTTTCATTTATATTTGATTATGAATGACCTTACAATACAGAATAATAGTGATTTAATAATTCCTGATATTCCATTTTAGAGATTACAGTAATTAATTTTTAAATACCATATAATTAATAAAACCAGTCAGAAGTTTGAAAATATAGATCAAATACATAGAATGCCTTGTGCTTGAGGTACTGTGTAACCAAAAATTATTGATGCTCCATTGATACTTACTTTGAGTATTGTAGTCGACATATATAATTGTGCAAATGCAACTTATTAAATAATACAGGATGGTATTCATACTTAATTGATCAAATTATGACTTGTAATACATATAGATAATAATTTGGTCGTTGCTGACACTTACTATGAGTGATTGCATCAATACATCATCTTCAACTGATTTGGTAATAAATGCAGCCAAAATAATTAAAATCATATCAAAATACTGAGAATTTCTTATATTATAGATATTGTACAACCAACATTCTTTGATACTGTATTGACACTCACTTTGAGTCCTGTAGCCTATATATATACTTGTGAGAATGCAGGCTATTAAACAATAGAATATGGCATTTATGCTTCTTTGATTGAAATATGTCTTGCAATACATATAAATTTGATTTGACGTACCCTAATATGTATTATCAGTGATTGTATAGATGCAGTATCATAAACAAATTTTCTGATAATGACTGCAAAAATCATTCAAATAATATTGCAATAATAAAAATCTCCCACTCTGGAGATATTGTAGAATCAAAAATCATTAACACTGAATTTATAGTCAGACTCAGGCTGGGGGCTTAAATATATCATCACTTTCAAATAGAATATTTAATTGATAACTTGGTTTTTCTTGTGTATTCAATAAAAAGATATCTTATGATATGCGCTAGTCAGACAGAATACTAATAGTACCAAAGCAGCCTATTGAATAGTTGAAATCCCTTTTGAAAGCAAATTTGATTTCATTCAATCTTATATGACCAGTTTTCAGGTGAAAATATATAGATAGATTGCATTGCAATAGTATATATCACAAAAATAATAAATTTGATATCCAAAAAAAGCCTGTGGAAATTGATGATTTAACTATACCAAATAATTATTCTCTTCGATTCACTTAGAGTAGTACTCTATTTATCAGGACTGTCTTTTTCAGCGATCTTGTCATGAAAACTGTCATTCTGTATGAAATCATTATTATTACTAATATGAGGGAAAGGTGAAAGTCAATACATGATATGTTCCCACAAGTATTATAACTAGTCTTATTGCTGGTTGAAGTACTATAGTTGACATCATCGTCAATATCAATATTAATATACACTATATTTCCACCCCAGAGCCTGAGATGTAACTGGCTTTAAGCAGTATCCTCCACAGATCGGTGGCTGGGCAGGTTATATATTGGTGTTTTGTAGCTTGAATTAATGATGCTGTTGATACTATAGTGGAACCAGATTATGTGCTATTCAAATTCCAACTGATAATAAGATTTCTAACCTTTGTGCTTTGGCAATGCTGGCTGCCATTCAAGCAATTATTATACATCATGTACAGATGCTTTTGAATAATGGCTTTCATACTATCATGGCCTTGCAATTCAACACCCCATCTCCTGTCCTTTTGAATTCCTGCTTCAGGATTTTTAATGAAAGTCTTTGTTTCCTTCATTACAGTATGAAATATACCATATTTGGTCATATTCACCATATTGGGTGTGGTATGTATATCAGACTGCTTAAGCTGTATATACCCACCTTACCTGACCATAGTTGCAGATATGTTGAAAATCTACCAAAATTCTGTTGCAGCATAAAAGTTGAACATTGGATATAGCAGTTCCTTGAATCATATATTACTACAAAACTTCACCTAACATGTTTAAAAAAGCTCAAGGTGAATTTCAAGGTCATTTATTTCAAATTTCATTTGGAAAAACTCCAGAATCACCAATATTATTGTATTAAATTTCAATTACTGTTTGAATAAATGCCTTGGTAGACAATACAGAGTTGCCTTTATGACTCATCTGTAAAATGGTAACTTATTACCCATATCTTACCACATGCTGTATGACTTACCTTTATCTGTGGTATCAGCTATAATATTGAATAATGTAATTAGATCCAAGCCCATTATAGATAACTCAGATTTCACTCTGGTCATACTTCCATAACATACTATCACTGGAAGTAATATTTCAACCTTATTGCTGATTAACAATATATCTCAGGATAGAATAGCCAAAGACTCTCGTTGTGTAATATCTCAGATTTCAAAGATCTCAGTGAAATTATATTTGCATGTCAGAGTTAGGAGGTATGATGACTATAATAGTGTGAGTTCTTATGGTCACTTGTTGAATCTGCCAGTATAATTGTAATAGTCATGTCAGACCCTATGGTTGCTTGTCAGGGTCCAGAAGGATAATTACTATCATCTTGTAGTTACTTTATATGTAGTCATTTGATATACAATTAAATATTATTATATCATGAGCTTCGATTCATACATTGTATCTGACACTCAAATATTATCACTCATCAAAAATTGATATTCATACTTTTACAACTGATATACTTGTTCTCACAACTCTGACATACTCACTCCAAACTGGGCTTGGAGAGAGATGGATCCGATGGATTTAATGTAGACTTAGAGCTTAATGCGATAGATATGGAAAAAGAAGAATAAGATGGCTCTCAATCTGGCTTGGAGAAAGATAGAGGAAACTATTCAGAAGAGGGCTTGGAGAGCTAGGGTTGATGAGCAACAGGGTTCATGAAAGATGGGGTTGATGAGAGACAGGGTTAATGCAACATGGGGTCCATAAAAGACTGCCATACTGGGGGTATTACTTTCAGTTTTACCAGTTCAAAGTGTATCCTTACTCACTTAAAGACTGCTTTGATGGTTTGCAAGGAGCTTCACTCAGGATATGGAAAATGACTGAAAGATTCCAAATTAAAAGAGTACTATTTCCAAAAGACATATATTGTTAACACTTCTTCTCTTTAGTAAGATGGTTGATGTCATTTCTAGCCTCCAGAAATCCCAAGGTCTTTTAACCTTCATTTTCACTCCTATAATATACTGCTATCTACTCTATTATCTAGGGCTCCGGTACCACCTTTGAATTTTTGCCATTTTCTTGGCAATTTCCACAGGCATCTATGATCAGATCTGTGTATATCTTTGCTGTCTTTAGATTATACTCAGAAAAATGGTATTATTCATGATATCAGCCCCCTTGCTTCTGCCTCATGACCACTGGCATTCTATGTTTCTAGTAACTTCTAGATAAATAAGCTTTTATTGATTGAGTATAGCTTCACTGTTTGTGTACAGTGGATTTTTTGGTTTGAATACACAGTAGCTTCACTGTTTGGAATGATGCATTTGCTAGTCACAGCGTTGGAGCAGTGGGTTCTCTACCTTCATCCGGAAGAGCGTAGCTTCACCAGTTGGAGTTGAACCTTCTCTAGCTTAGTTCAGTAGAGAGTAGCTTCTCCATTTGGAACAGTGCATTTTCTAACTTTGTATGATAGTAAGTAGCTATATTATTTAGAGTTGTGTATACTGTAGCTTCGTTTAGAAGAAAGTAGCTTTGCTATTTGGAGGTATGTATTCAGTAGCTTCACTCTAGTTTCTGAGATAAGTGATGGCCAATAACATCTTGATCAAGTATATTGTGAGAAATTGTGTGCGGCTTCTCTCTGAGGGTATTATGCTGGGTATGATACTGCCTCCTTGCTTTGAGAGTTCATCTTGGAACAACTGTGTGGATTCTTGCGTTTGGATGAAATACGATCCAGTATACACAAAAGAATTGTTTTCAACAGTCACCAAGTTAATGGATCTGTACAGACCCGGTTACTTTGCCCGATTTGCTTGCCTTCTGCTCAAACACACAAGCCAAATTGATTAACCAGGTTGCTTGTGTCCAGCTGAAATATGGCTGAAAGTAAATTCAGCCAATATGGAGGCTTGTATTCTGTGCGTTGTTTTTCATATAATAATCATGACAAATCATGACCCTGTGTACCGATCAAACCAAATCTCTCTCTCTCGTGATCTGAGAAACAATGGCTCCTTGTACCCAAACCAAAACCATCTTTTTCTTGATTTGCTAAAAATGTCACTCCTTGTATCCAAAAACCCAAATCCTTCATCAGATATCTGGCTAGATGTTAAATACTCTTCATGGAGAAAAGGTACTATCTCAACCATTGAATCCTGTTGTTCTTTACAGCCTGAGGGTTCCATCCATGGTACTTCTTCAACAATCCTGAGTAATTGAATTTTTTATATGGTTTCACAGTCCAATCTACATCTTATGGATATTCCTTATACTTAACCATGTATAATACCAATTTCCATTGTTTGCTATACGGGCTGTCCATAACTGCTTTGACTTCATCGATTGTTCTGCACCTGTAGCCATTCACATTATGGCCAAGCACATTCTATGCACTGGCCAAAGCAATCACACGTAGAGATCAAGTAGGGATGGTGGTGGATTGGTAAAGTTCCATGCAAGATACATAGAATGCATTGTAAATATGCCATCAACTTGGTGACTCAAGCATAATAGAAGTGGATGAGAGTGCGTTCGGGACCTTCAAGGGTCCATAGATGTTTGCATTGGATATCACAGATGATCTTCCAGTTATAAGGTTCTTCCCATTTAGTATTACTAGATAACCAATTCAATACTTTGGTGAATCCTCAGCGCATCTATCATGGTACTGCCCATTATCCTCCATGCTTGTTCTAAGCTCTTATGACAAAGTCGATATACACTGGTCATCCAATGAATATTGTGGTTAGATGACGGATTCTTTTCTTCTGCTTCGATGGGACAATTCATTTCAAGATTGAATTCAAAGTTTGAAAAGAATGATCATATTTCTGTGGTGGTAGTGGTGAGAGAGTTATTATAAGTATTCTCTGCTATTGGTAACATCTCAAACCAATTATCCTGCTTATTGTTGCAGTAATTCCACAGATAACATTCAAGTATTTGGTTGACTCATTCCATTTGCCCATCTGTTTGAGGGCAGAATGGGGAAAACATCCATATACTAATGACAAGAACTTTTACCAACAAGGACAAAAATGCAGAGGTGAACTTGGAGTCTCAATTGAGCATAATGTATAATAATAGACCATGAAATATCCATACTTCTTTTTGAAAGATTCAGACCATGTCTGTAGATTTCTTCTTACAATCATTCGACATAATGAAGGGCACTATTTTAAACAGGTGGACAATTACCCATAAATATGACCATCTGTCGGTTACCTGTAATTGAATCATTATATCAATTGAAATTAACTTCCATGGGCAGACTGCTACTAAGTATGGTTGCAGAAGACTTTTGAGTATGTAGTGAGCAGTGTTGCTCTTTTGCCATTTTGGACATAAGTAAATATAGTCTACAATAGATATTTACATTTTTGATCAAAAGAAATTCTGCCTGACCAACTCCATAAATCGTCAGGTCCCATATATTATGACGCTATTGAATTCTACTCCACTTTCATTCTGTATCTTTGTTGTTGAAAATCATTCAGAATCCACCATCTGCCTTTATAGTAAAGGGCTTCATTTTTGAAAAAGATATTTGGGCAAGAAGTTTCTTCTATGGCTCAGACATAGTCTTCTGGCCATACAACATTGTTAATTACAATACTGACTACTGCTTCTGATAGTGATGAATTGATATTGACTACTGGAATTGCTTTTGACATTGCAGATAAAATTGCAATCTGTTTGCATTGTAACTTCTTCACCATCACTTGTACATTGTTCTCATCACAAGTTTACAACTGATGCGGTTCCAGAATGCAGTAGATTGACTGATTTGGATTTTCTTCCGCGCTAAATTCCCCCTGTATAGGGCAGTATTGTGATCAACTAATGCTGCATCTGGTTTACGGTTTGCACAGCCTGGGCAGCAGAATAGTTCATAATCGTATTCTGCCAAGTCTTGAGCCCAATAGGCTTGTCTCCAATGCAAGATCTTGGTATTTATAAAGCATTTGAAATTCGTGTAATTGGCAAACATACTAATTGGATGAGCAGCCTTTTCACGATAACGTCTCTGTTTTGACAATATATAGTGGTTTGCAAGAATTCTTTTGTTGCAAATTTTGAAGTTAATTTCTGTCTGACCCTTCTTTCAAGTATGATAAGCAATAGAATGAAGTTGTCTATTGATAACTTGGAAGAAAACTGTGCAGATTGCAAAGTTGCTTGCATTACATTTAATTACTATCAACCAAACAGGCTAAATATACTGGAGTATAGATATCACCATAAAGTACTTTTTGAACATATTGAAAGCTATTTGATTTCACAGATTTGCTTCCAAATCAAACTTGTCATTGGTTCTCTTGGTCAACTTCGTAAATGGATGGCATATATTTAAAGACCCTCAAATACAGTGTCAATAGAAGTTGGCAAACCCATAGAAAACTGGACATACTTGAAACACACCAGAGTCACCAATTTGAGAAAAGTGTCAATATTGTTTTCAGCCATGCTGACAACTTCACCCAATCTGATATACCTAAAGAATTTAAATTGCTTCTGATTCTATTTACATTTATCAGATGCAATTGTCAAATTGTTCCCTTGTAAGCAACGATGATATTCTCTTGTTAATTGTATATACCCTTCTTTAATCCCTGTATAGATAATGATATTATCCATATAGACCCCTAATCCAGCATCAATTTGCTTTAGAAAGATCTCCTTGATTATATCTTGAAATGAAGCTGGAATATTTGCCAATCGGAAGAGCGTACCTAGATATGGGTAATGTTCATATCTTATATGCAATGTAGTTTTCCATTTATTAACAGCTTCAATTTGAATGAGATTGTACTCTGCCTGCAAATCAATCTTGGTGAAGATCCTTGATGCAGCAACTGTATCTCTAAGTTCATTTATAAGTGGCAATGGATATTGGTCCATAATCATCATACAATTAAAGTTTCTGTATTCACAAACACAGGTAAGCCTCTCCTACAATACTTTGCAACACAGAGTCTATGTGCACCTAAGGGTAACTTGTGTGGATGAATCATTCTGTAATTGAGTATTTCATTTGGATAATCTTTAATGTCCAAAAGCTCCTTCTTAGAAAGTATACAGATGGGTCCCTACTGATATTGCTCACCATCTTTCAAGTGAATGGCATGGCATCAGAATCAATAAGAGGGGCAAGTGTTGGCAGTTATTCCATTGTATAATATTTGGAACTCCCTGTATTGCCATGGAATTTGCTCTACCCATTTGATTTCAACCTTGTGCACTATACTTATATGTACTGAACCAATAACCCTGACCAATGAAGTGATTGTTTCAAACATCAAAAGGGAATCATGATATTCAATTGGAGACAAAGATACTGCTGATATTGAATATAGTTGATAGCAGTGTTTCGATATATAATGGAACTTATTATTGTCTTTGGTAACTCCACTAATTGTTCTATTCTTGATGATCCACCAGCAAGGTAACATAACATCAGACAAATCCTCAATTGGGCCAATTCAGAAGGTTTCTGTATTATCTTTTGGTGTGATTTTCAAAAAGAATATTTGATCCTTGATCCCTTTGTTCAATCTGCTCTGCAGTCTCCCACAATGCAATTTCTGACAATCAACCTTTGCTGTTCAACTCCTACATCTTTACAATACAGTCCAGAATATCTCTTGTGTATAGCAATTACTGAATTTTTTTTTGAAACATTTCTATTCTTCCTCCAAGTCAATGATTCTTTCCTCCATTCTACTGGAGTAGGCTGACCACATATTGACCTAATAATACTGCCTGTGCTGTGTTTCTTGGTTGTTGTACCAGGAAAAAGCTTCATCTCAAAGAATGATTCCAATGAAAGTAATCTTGTTGTCATCTTCATGATTATTGTGCTTGATGTATCTGAAATAGTCATTCACTCCAGAAATTCAATGATGATAGATCATGATCTTGTCTGTTGGTTTTTCTATATATATATATAGAAGTTCAATTTTTTGATTCTTACTGTGAATAGGAGCTCTTGGTAGCTGGGATGGTAATTGGAATGGTAACAAACAAGGCTCACTTCAATGTTCCTCCAGGATATGAAAGTGATCAGAGAATATTGTGTCCACAATCAAACAAACTACAGCGATTCAAGCTGAAGCTAGAGCACTCAAAGCCAACGGATAGATCTCCACAAATGCATCCTGCACTGTCTTTGTTGCTTTCAGGCCCTGGAGTTATGGCATTTCTGACCCAAATTCCAGCTGCATCTCATATCGTATATCAAAGGCAGAATTCCATATCATCAAACTTGCTATTCTATTGCTTCTGGGCGTATACCAACCTAGCCAGATACGAAACTGATCGCTGCATTCTTTTATCTCAAATCTTCATCTGTAATACTCAAGTGAATTCTTTGAACATCCGCTCAAAGTTCTTCTCCATCCTTCACTCCACCGCCTTCCTGTCTCAATATCCACTATCTACTTTTCTCTGTGCTTCCTTCTGTATATCATGTATCTTCTTTACCACTGCTCAAGCCATTGTATATAACCCAGACATTGTTTGGCCATCTTCTCATGCTTTGCACTGGATGGTTATGAGTTCTTGTGATTGATGGTGCACCTGGAGTGCAAGGTATTTTTGGGATCATTCGCAATTGTTAAACACAGTTGAGAGGGTATTCTGGGCCATCTCAGAACATTGGATTTCTTCACTGAGAGCAAACTGTTGCTCCTTATGATTGTCAGTAGATAGGGCTTGCCTTACAGTGATTACTACCTGGTTGTTAGCTGCGAATACTTGGGATTGGATGACTATATCTGAATACTTCACAAATTGAACATGTTTCAACTTGCTCTTTCCCTAGAAAATAGTGTAATTTATCTCATTTGGCCGGTTGATGATCTTTTCGCATGTGTGGACCAATTCTGGGAGGGCCATTTGAATCTCACAATTCTTCTCAAATTGCTTCGGGAATAATGGCATCCAGTCATTACAACTCCTTGATCATTGCATCTAAAATTTCAATAATCCTGTCTAGAATTTTATGCTTCATAATGGCATGGTATTGCATCACCTCCTTGCCTTGATCGCTTGATAGAATTAAGTTATTTTCTATTCTTACGACAGTGTAGACTGTCTCCATCTGAATATCGGATTCAGCTTCATTTCTAGAAATTACCAATGTATCAGTCAGTATCTGTTCGATAAGTCAATAAGGTAACAACTCATAGCTTTTTGCTTCAGCTGCATCAATAGCTCATAGTTGATATGTTTGAAGGTGTATCATGAGCATAATGATGCTTCAGACGATGATTATGGGAATTGGCATAAATTCAATCAGGGTACTGGTTCCAATTATAATAAAAAATCTCTGCAAACAGATTCAAAACTGCTTGAGGAGGACCAATTTCAGTAGAAAAGAATGTCTTCAATGGAAGTATATCTTTGCTGACAATATAATGTTATACAGAAGGTGTCACTTCGAAGTTTACCAGTTCAAATACTGTCTTTATTCATTTATGGACTGCTTCAATGGTATACTAGAAGCTTCATTTGAGATATATGAAATCACAAAAATTTTCTGAATGAAATAAATCACCTTTCCAAAATGTATATATCATCAAGACTTGTTTTCCTTGTGCAGCAGGGAGATGCCTTTACTCCCCTGAAAGAAACGCAAGATTTATATATGTTTGTCGTCACTCCAACAAGATACTTCTATCTATGCTTATCTCTAGAGCTGCTATACCACCATGAAATTCATGAATTTTCTTTTGCAAATAGTACCCGCATCTATCTTCAGATTATTCTATTGTCTTTTCCACCATTCGATTATTCTTGGACTGATGGTATTCCTTATGACCTGAGCCCTGCGGCGTCAGCCTCCAGACTATTGGTAATATGTCTTTCTAGTGACCTTCAGATAAATAAGTTTTGTTTGATTGAGAGTAGCTTCACTGTTTCAAAGCAGCATATTTTCTAGCTGTGGTAGAGAGCTGCTTCACTTTTCAGAGCAATGCATTCTCTTGCTTTCTTGGTCAGACTGGTACTATTTCTAACTTGGTCCAGAAAAGAGAAACTTGTGATTCAGGGCAGGGCATTGTCTATCGTTGTTCAGTAGAAAGTAGCTTCGCAATTCGGAGTGGTGTGTTGCCTAGGATAATAGGGTGGAGAGAAGTTTTGCAATTTTGTGCAGTGTGCTCCCCAACTTTGTTTGGTAGAGGGTATCTTCACTATTTCGAGCAATGCGTTCTATAGCTTTGGTTTGTTTGCAAAAATGAGAGGTGGCTGTTGACATTCAAATTGGGCATGTTGCAAGTGATTTTGACTGTCCCCACTCTGAGGGTATTACGCTAAGTAAAACAGAAATAGCTTAGGGAGAGATCACTCAGACAGGTGCAAGGGCAATACAGAACATGGGATAATTGGTGTCCAACTGGATTCAGGAGTTGTTAACCCATGATGATAAAGCCTAGTGTAGGACTTGAGTGGACAATAGACCAAAATATTTGAACCTAAAGTGGCAACAGTCTCTGATATCAGGTACAGAAAGGGAAAGCCTGAGAGAATACAAGTATTATTGGTATGAGGCCTGGCTCCGAAGATATTAACTGACAATTTGGAATGTCAGAGCAGGACATGACTTGGACAGAGAGGGAAGGTTTGTACATATAGTGCATGCACTCAAGTAAAGGGAAGTCAGTTGCTGCAGCAGGCTGATGGGATAAGGGGTATGCAGTATAAAAGAGTGATGAATCAGGCAAGGATGAATAAGAGCAGGCCATAGATGTTTTCTGACTGTTGACAGCCGATGCTCAGGGTGAAAACTTAGCTGTGGATGAGATATGATCGAGTGAAGAGATGGAGATAAAGATAGAGATGAATATGGTATAAATTTGTACACAAGAAACTAATTTGGTTAGTGGCATTTGTATTCTTGTGTGATGGTTGTTGCACTAAGCCACATATGGCTGCAATGGCCCAAATTGCATGGCCAATATTGATCGAACTGTTGATTTTAAGTTAGATACTATTAGATTTATCAAGATGATGTCCATTCCAGGTGTAGTTTTTTTGTACAAATCTAGGCTCCAGCTCTCAGCTTCTCCCTTCTTCCTTATTGTATATCTCCACCATCCCACTCAATTTTATTCTATCCAATGTCAAATTATCCCCTTCAGTATTCCCAGTCAACAGTCTTCAGCCAGCTCTTATCCATTTGCATTCAATTGATCACTTTTACACTATCCGACTTTCATCCCAGCCTCCAGCTTCAGTGACTGACTCACTTCCTATTTGCTCTGGCAATCAAGCACCATACTTGCAGCCCAACTGCTTTCTATCACAGGAAATTCCTCCAGGTGGGTTGCTGATGATGATTAATATTGGCCTAATCATGCCTTGTACCAATTCTTCATGTATTTCATCAAGCCTCCACTCTTGGTAGCCAACTGCTGCAACCCACACCACCATTGGTACAACCTCCCTTCTTGACTCAGCTACCCGATTGTGGGTAAACATCTTCCAAGACAGGCTGCACCAAAGTTAACTTCCTTTCTGTCTGGCCCTTACTCTCTGCATCAAGCTTCTGAGTGGTCTCTTTCAAAGTTCTCCGATGAGGCATCTTCAGCCCTGTTTCTCATCAACCCCATCTCTCATCGACCCTATCTCTCATACACCCTATGTCTTATAAACCTTGGCTTTTATCAGATGTATCTGTCCAAGTCCCCTTGTGAGCGATTTCATTTACCTTCTATATTTCTCTCCAAGTCCAGTATAGAGCCATCTTGTCTGTCACTTTCCATATCTATCACATACATCTCTCTCCAACTTTGCTTCACAGCCATCACATCCATTTTGCCCATGCCTATCAACAAGCAAATATGTCTGAATTGTGAGGGCAAGCAAGTCAAAGATGTGAAAGTGAAAATGTCAGTGTGTCGAGTGTAATTTTGCCAAAGTGCGGAATATCTGGATTGTGAAAGTGAATCAGTGTTGGAACTTGGAAATAGCGCCGGAGAGCCAGAATCTATCAAGCATTGCTCTGTGTGGACTTATCTTCCTCTGATCATGTATATACTGCAGATGGATATCAATAGATGGTGCAATTTCAAGAACCAATATCCATACCAGTTCTGCAAGTCAGTAAGAAAGTGTATCTAGGAGAGAATAGAAGAAATGGCAACAATGACAGTCAAAAGTGTATGTTAACCTCGAAAATATTATGCTTGAGTATCAACTGAGTGAGCACAATAACAATCATGACATATGTTTTGATTTTATATGGCAAATCAAAAAACCAACCCAATAAGCTGCAACCAACTGTAATCAACTGTAATAATATACAGGTGGCAGCACAGTAACTGCCACAATATTCCATAATACAGTGCCAACAGCAATAACAAATCTTGAATACAGAGATGTGGACATATTTTTTTATACATTGATTGAATTGCTAATAAAGCTCATTATGAATAGTAGCTGATTTAATTTGATCTATTGACGATCATTCATACTGATTCTATAAATTATATTCAATTGTATAGTTTTTTCTTCATTTTTTGGTACCGGTTTAAAGTGAAATTTTGAACTTTTCATCCTTATATATCATTCTCATCACAATGTTCGACAATAATCTGTGGATATTGTACAAATGATATGAAAGTATTGAACCTCAAATTTGCATATTAATTATACAGAATGGAATAAATATGAATTGATTTACAAATCAATTGCTGGAAGCTGTTGCTTGTGGTTGAGCCCTGGCATGAAAACATGGTGAGCAAAGTGAAAAGAATGTGAGTGTGGAAAAGCAGAAAAAACTGAATATATAGTAATTTGTGTAAAAACCAAGCTTACTCAGAGTTGACCATCATCAATAGAAACATTATAGTATTGTAGTATTTTATGATGGACACTGCTGTTATTGAGTTAATTAAGTCAATCAAAACTGTTGAATTGGTGTATAATCAACTCTTGCATACATAATATCATGCCAACAATTATAGGAATATCAAATAAAGTGCATCAGGAAAAAAACCAAGTCGCGCCCAGGACGTACATAGGCCAGGGGCACATCGGTCGCTTCAGATGAAACCTCTTGAGCCTCGTTGTAGCGTGGCGCTATACGTGCGTATATACGACCCCTGGCGTTGCGCTCGCACCACCTGACGTAATATTTCTTACTGATGCAGCCATGCAGTGCACTCACATCTTACAGACGCAGTATCCCTTACCGACGCAGCCATGCAGTGTGCACATCTATTGATCCACAACACAAATTACATAACCCCTGAGTACAATGCACACCTTGACAAAACACAGTATGCACTGCATGAGACGATTACACGATGCCCTGAATTTTATTCACATCTCAGGCGACGGATACAGTGCAGTTTGCATGATGTTCGATATTAAAGTCTAAATAATACTGATTCCCGTTCCAAATGCCTCACGTTCTAAATGCTATTCTACACGTCGCAGCCAGCTTGAAGCACATCCTCTAAACTACTCTCTCCTTCGCAGTTATCCACCAACTCCGACTCTGCACCCTTGTCCTCATCCTCATCCTCATCCTCATCCTCATCCTCATTCTCGTCCTCATCCACCTCAATCTCGATATCATCATCCAGCTGCAGGCCACGGTGTCACTGCGCACGACTCCTGGCACTGTGAATGTCATCATGCTCGTTGTCATTATCATTGTCGCCGGTATCAACCCCATCCTCGGAATCGAAATTCAAATCTTTAGCAATGGGGATGCTGATCGCTGAAATGATCGGAGTCTCAATGTCCGGCTCCATCATTAGAGCATCCATCGCAGTCTTGTATAACACCACCCGACGAGGTTTGATAGCAGTGGCAGGCGTGTTATATGCTCCTTTCTCACGTAGAATCAGGTTGTTGAGAGCCGCTCGTATGGATTTGATTATCTTCTGTCTCAATGGTGATGGGAGATCATTCCAAATATTCATGAGATCAGTGTAAGTCTCTGCAAAATGTTTGAGCAATTATACGCATTGTGAAAGCCATACTTACCGACGTCATTATCTCGATTCAAATAGTACTCTGACTCTGGCCTTTTCTGCCGGATTTCGAAGTCATTGCTTTCAACCTTTGTTGGAGCTAAACTTCTATTACTTTGCCACTCCATCAGTGTGTGATGCAATGCTGTTCATGTTAACACAATCAGTGCTGGGGGTGTTTGTTCTCGAATCCAGTCATGGAAGCCCTCCGAATGCCTACCGCGTTAGCGCATTCGTTGAAAGATATGTAGATACTGAAATCGTGGAATCTCCTTGGCAAGAAAGTAACTAGCTCGTTCCTGATAATGTTAGCGATGCTGACAGTTGCAGACAGGACTCACCTCAAGCTCGTTCCCACGATCGCATTGGTGCACAGTGAATGTAAAATCTGATAGTAGTTGGTCAATGTGTATGCGGCGTTCATCGTCTTCTAAACGATGTAAGTTGTATAGTCTCCCTACACAATCACGGGCCTTCTTGATTATGTGCGATCTGACTGCATTGCAACTGTTTTTGATCTGACATATGGCCAGTCAGTCAATGAGAATGCATTTCTGGGAGATACTTAACTATCTTGAGATACTCCTTCTGATATTCCGGTAAGCTAATATTGACTCCTTCCTGTATGCATGCCTTGGGCCAGCATAGTGCTACTGACTTTGTGTTGAAACGATATGTTGGTCGGTATCTACCACTCTCTGAATTGAATAAGCTACCAGCATTAACTCAGCTTCAGTTGGAAATAGTCTCTCGCTCAGCATTTCCTTCTCCATCATGCGACGCATTGTCTCCAGTACAGCAGTCACTCAAAGGTCACCTGGTGCAAGGACACTTCGACTGCCGTATCGTTTGCTGCTGACTGACAGACTTGACGGTGTATTCGGTAGAGACGATGGGATACATTGTGAAGCCAATGATGATGGGTGTGGACTCTGGAGATAACTAAGGTTCGTCGTTGAACAAATACTGACAGAAATGACACTGGGTGCTGGCGACATCGAATTGGAAGCTTGATTCCGTGGGGGCAGAGATGGCTTAATGGCTGGATTCGGTGCAGATACAATGGGGGTAGATGCTGAGACGACCTGAGTAGTCGAACCTTCGATACGTGAAACTGTAGCCTTGATGTGCTATCGCTTCTGCTTGTCAGCTTGCAACGTGAATTTCCTCTTTTTACCATTTGCAGAACGTGGCATTGGGGAGACAACTCCAGAAGTTGCCGTTGTGGCTTTTGGAATTGAGGATACGGCCTTGTACAGTGGCCTTGTTCGGGTCATTTTTAAAAGTCAAACGAGTGCAGAAAGAGTGCCAAATGAGTGCTGTTGCAGTTGATGAAGTTGCGATTTGGAGTTCACAATGCAGATGAAGGTTATTGCAGTGCGGAAAAGGCAAAAGTGGTCTCATAAAGGGGCGGATTCAAACCATATTGTATTAGCTTGTCACGAAAGTGTCGCATACCATCTAAAATAAGATAGAAGCAACTCCTGAAGATGCAAATACAACCCCTGGCTAGCCTAAATACAATGCTAAATATTAAATAACTCATACCCAACGCCAAAAGACAGAAACTTAATCCCTAACACATAGTTAGCTTGCTAGTCGATTGCAGGAACAATCAGGGACGTACTGAAATGAGTCAATCAAACACTGGTGAAGAAAACCCAAATGAGACTAGAAACAACTCTGTGAAATTCAAAAACGACCCCACGTGACCTAAATACTATATGCAAAGACCCAATCTAACCCAACCCATTACTAGCCCCAAAACACGAACCTAACGCGTGTGTCAGTATGCTATTCCCTTGTAGCACTATTAGACGTACAGAAAATCATTAGTCAAAAAGACCACCCGGTGGAGTCAAACGCAACGCCTCGAGCTGTGTAAAGCTCATACTGGGATTGGCATCTTGGTGCGTGCCAATTGCCAACGGCTCAACACTCTCTGACTCAGGCGCATCGTCATACATTGCCTCACGCTCTATCAACATCCCCGCCATTACTGTCCTCATCTCCCGCTGCACCTCCGCCCGCGTCTTCAATTTGCGCCCCTCTACTATATGCGACGCAGCCTCCACAATTTGTGATCTCTCGTTCCTTAATTGTGCAACTACCGGGTCATTCATTGATTCCTCCAGTACAGGTGACGACTCCTATTCAAGCGGCGCAGCGGACACGTTTTGGAGAGGGGCAAACTTGACTTGGCGAGTGGCAGTCACCTCCGGTTGTATCTTTGCTCAGACACGGCGAGTGGCAGTCACCTCTGGTTGTGTCTTTGCTTGGTGGTTTCTTGCGACGAAACTGGGAGCAGGGGTGGACTATTGGTCGGTTTGGAGGCACCAGGTGTTCTCGGAAGAAATGGTCAAGGTTGTGGTGTTTGTGGAGTAGCCCTTGCAATACTTGGAGGTGCAACTGCCATTGCCTTCAGAACAGCCACAACGATGAGAGGGTGGTAAGCTGTAACAGAGAAGAAGGTGGCCACGCAGTCGTTGCTATTCAGTCGTGTTGCATCACATGGCCGAAGACAGGTTGCGCCCGTCATGACTAGACACCCAAGAATATAATTGACATCCCTGGTGGGACATAGGCGACTCACAGCACGTTGAAAAGACTTTGCTGTGGGATTCTCGACTCGTGAGAGATGCCATCTGTTTGCGCTGTGGTGCACGAAGACGTCGTCCCAACGGAGGTATTCTTCTGGGTAGCTTTCAGGGTCAATGATGCAGACCCTGAAGGTGTATGTGAGGTTTGGGGCGGTAGGGATGGCATCGGTCAAAATGTCATCTAGTTTTTGTTTCTTCTGAGGGACATTGGCAACAAAGGTAGGTGGCGATCCATATTTGTGAGGTGGTGGGTTCAGCTTCGGTTTTCCAGGATACCAGCTGCCTTTCTTTGCATGGCCTTTGCCACGTTTGGAGTCATCGCAGGAGTCAGTGTTGGTGTTGGTGTTGGTGTTGGTGTCGGTGTTGGTGTCGGTAGGTAGGGGAGGGTTTTCTTTGTGATACTGATTCATTTGGACCCGAGTTATGTTGAACCAGTCCCAGAGACATGCCCGGAACCCACTCCACCATTCGATGTGTCGTGGTTGTGTTGATGCCCGCTGCTTCCACATTTCCTGAAACAGTCTAAAGTGCCTTGTAGTCACGGGGTCCACGAAAAGGATATCATACATCAAGTCAATTGCACCATCATTCTTGACACCGTGAATGGCATACATCCGAATAAGGCCCCGAATGTGCTCGGTCATGAATGCTTCGCGAAACCATCTAGGAGTAGAGTATCCTTAATGGCATCAGTTTTGGAGGGGGTGGATGGGATCTTTTTGGGTGGCATCGCAATGTTCTGAGCTTTATATAAGAGGGGTAAGAGGGGTAAGGCAGGGTTAGGGTTAATCTTTCGAAAAACAATGATGAGAGTAAGTACGTAAAGATGGAGTGGATAGAAATGATGGAGAAGAATCGAAACGGAGGAGTATATGGCAGTATATATACAGTACAAAGTGGACCATCCAAGGTGCTAGAATCGTGGGAGCGGCTCGCAGGAGAGTCTAAAGCGGTGGTGATATCAAACATCGTACTCGAGAAGGAGCCTTCCGAGTTGTGAGTCACAATCAGCACTTCTCTTCCGGCCTGAATCATGCTCAGCATGTATTATTCGACCCTGAGAGCCATTTGAAACACTCCGGGAGTCTTGTCAAGTGATTGTTGGGTCAAAGCTTCGAAATCTGTCAGTTTGAGTCCCTACTGTACCGCTGTGACATCAAGTTCCAACATAATGACGCAGTGCGGTTTCATTAACAGTTGGGACTGCCATTTAGAGTGAGAGAAGTGTCACCGGCATCTCTGACGGTGCATAGACCTCCGGGCACACCGGTTTCACTTGGTGCCGTGGTGTCATGAACTCTGAAGACGAGTCTTGGCACAAAAAATGAGTGATATCGCATGTTTTCGCCTGAGTTTCGCCAGTCAAGTGCACTAGCAGCCCAAATGCACTTTCAGCCAAGTGCATTTAGAGCCCAAGCGCACTTTCAAGCCCGCTTTGAACTGCAAGTGCACCAAATGGAGGTGATGCACTTAGAAATACATGTTTTATGGACGATATCTCCGCCTTGAAGAGCCTCCATGGCATTATGCTTAATTGCACAACCCTTGCATGGCAACGACCCATGTATGGCAACGACCCAACGCTCAAGACTTTCCGCCAACTTCATATACAGCAGTCAGCATTGCCAACACCATGTCCACCATAGCTTCCATACGAACTCCGAATCGTTTCTGTCCTGTTTGCTTGAAATCTTACAAGTCTGACCTGTGGCTCAACAAACACATTGACAATGATCATCCTCAATATCGCGCCCAACTTCTTGAGGCGAAGGCAGACTCGATCCCCAAGAACGTGTTCGAAACAACTCCCAGCAATCTGTCCACAATTCTCAGTGTGGTTTTCACGCACACCATAACCACGTTGCGATCCTGACGCATTTCCTGCGTTGCACACGTCTCCTTCTCCCGAACCATCCCAATTAGACTCAAACACAATTACAAACTTCTCATATCCTGATGCCAGTGCCCCTGTCGCATACGTTCCGACCACCGATGGAACGATGCCGAGCAGTGCTTGGACAACCCATTTCATCTATTCGACAGTGAGGAGGAGTACAATTTCGCAGAGCTGGTCACATCGAAAGGTCTTCCTGCCAATGTCATCGACCACTTACTGAAGGGCAACTGCGGCCTTGAAGAGAGTGTGCGCGATTCTCTGAATCGAATTACCACCTCCGACAGAAAATCGATGCGATGGAGGATGGTCTCGGCCATGGCTCCTGGAAGAAAGCTACGTTGCCGATGGCATGGAGTGTGCAGCATCCGGATGCAATTGAGTTTTGGCACCGTGACCTGATAGAGTGTGCGAAATGGCTACTCCGGCAGCCTGCTTATGAGGAACATCTTACATATACTCCGAAACGTTGCTTCAATGATGCTGGGCACCGTGTTTACAATGAGATGCATACTGGAGATTGGTGGTGGGATAAGCAGGTAAGCTTCCTTCTTATTCCCTTTAAAATGCTCACAATTGTGTAGGCAACACTACCCGTCGGTGACACGCTGGTGCGATGATATTCATGTCTGACGCCACCCACCTCACGAACTTCTCTGGCGACAGAAGGCATGGCCGATATATATGACGATCGGCAATCTATCAGCAACCGCACGGATGAAGCACACAATGCACAGCGTCTTGTTGGTCGCCTTTTTGCCCATTGCCATCAAGATGCGCGATGTCCCCCTCAAAAGAAGAAATGCTCAGAGGGAGCATAACCGAATGGTCTCTCAAAACGTCCTCCAGCATGTGTTGCAACCCCTACTCAATTCTGAGACTCGCACCTTCTATGCCCGCTGTGCCGATGGCAACTTCAGGCATTGTTATTTGACACTGGCTGCATGGATGGCCGATTACCCCGAGCACCGTGACCTTCACAACATCAAGAATGGTGTATGCTACTGGTGCGAATGCCCCAAGCAGGAAATGGGTAATCTACCCCGCCGACATGAGAGACATAACCTCCGGGATCATAATATGTATCGTATGCTCTCGGATTCAAATACACCTCTGAGCATCGCCGAACTCAAACTCCATGATGTCAATCCAGGCTTAATATCTTATGGTATCTCGATTGCATCACAAGCGATCTCCCCAAGCCTGATCTGCTCCATACGATGCAAATTGGGATGTTGAAGCACCTCCTGACATGGCTTCATGAGTTTCTCAAGCAGCATAAACGGCTGGACAAGTTCAACGATATTTGGCTCTCGGTGCCTGCATACCGTGATATGACGAAGCCAAGATGTGCATATGAGGAGGTTTCGCATTGGAACGGAGGAGAAATGAGGACGATGACACGATTCCTTGTGGTGTCGTATGCAATGTTCTACGGAATCCAAGCCCCTCTCAATGTAGTGTTTTTGATCGTGCAGTTGAGTGCTCTCGCTCTCTTATTGAGTTCTATATCTATTGCCAGTATGATTCTCACGATGAAGAAACGCTATACCTTATGGACGATGCTCTACGTCGCTTCCACATTTGAAGGATGTGTTTCAACAATTCAGGCTGGCAAACGACTTGCAGCAGAGCCCAAAGAGAGACGTATGGAATTGTGTGCCGAGCGGGATGCCGAGTTGAATTCAGTGGAAAACAAGAAAAAACGGCAGCCTTTCGACAGCGCATTCACGACACATGGAAAGATATTATCGATGCAGAAATGGCCGAATACATTGAAGATGGTTGCGATTTCAACTGTCCCAAGATCCATCTCGTGCAGCACTTCTGAGAGCAAATACAACAGTACGGATCGCTTAAACAGTGGTCGACGGAGATCGGAGAAAGCTCTCACCAGAAGCAGATTGAGGACAGATTTAATGCCTCGAATAAGACCAGTGATTACTATACTCAGATCATCAACTACTACCTCGGAATGATGCATTCGCGGTCAGAAAGGGAAATCGCAACGCTTGGAATTGTAAACGAGCTGCTCTATAAGCGATGATGGAAGTGACGACCGAAGTGACGACGGATGCAACTACTAGACGACGTTTATTGAGGTTTATTTCTCCACAACAGCACAAAGGAAAAGAGCAAGTCAAGGACTTTCGAGGCCTCTTGAAAACAATCAGTGACGATGTCCTCTGAGATCGTCTATATGATGCCACCTGTCGTTTCTTACACTCCAAGAAGGTCAACATTGATTCGGATAATCTCTTAAGCAGCGCAGCCGCAATTTAGCACGGATTGGAGGTAGAATCATGCAACATGCACGGCGAGCGCATCATGCAGAAGCTCAGATGTACAGGAGATAAACTATGGTATTCTGGTGCTGCCCGCCATGACTGGGTATGGGTTCAGACTTCCCAACGTAAGGAGGGGCATGAGTTGTCTCACAAGGCACTGCGGGGCGTGTACCGTACCGTATGCTTGTCTATTCAAGCTGCGAGTCGTCTATCCACGCGGCAAGAATACATTTTGGCTAGCGAATGTTGAAGTGACAAAGCCTGCCAACGGCGGAATGCCAGAAAATGCATCGCAGCTTGTCAGGGTAGTGAAATTATCTTCTGGAGGCGCATATGCAGTTATTAGTGCAGGAAATATGTGGGTGCGGCACACTTAATTCCAGAGGAGCCCATTTCGTCAAAGTCGGAGAATAAAGGATGGATAGTCAATAGTCATATAGACCTAGCGACCTGGAACGTCGTTTATTATATGCTGGAGGATGAGTTGAATACAGCGGTGAAATGGGTATAAACAATGTTCAGAAGTGTAAATAGATTTAATAGACTCAATGAAGATTACTTTGGGAAAGGCAGACGGTATGGTGATATATGTAGTACACAGCATCATCATTACGATGCACAGAGCAGTGTTACCACCGAGACCAAGTACTGTGCAATTGCAACGGTCACACAAAGAACACTGTATATTCAACGTCACAAGGCACCGAGCAGTGTGATATGCGACCGTGTGAATATATAGCGCCTAGAGTTGTTTTTGCAGTACCTCACATCGTATCGTCGCGGACTTACATATCACCCTGCCTACCGACGTTCCAAGCGCTCCAGTCGCAGGACCTACGCCCGGGTGCAGGGATTTTTTCCCGATGTGGAATATATGGGTATAGAGTATAGTTGCCCATCAAAATAGATTGCTATACAGATATATATTGTTATATTATTGTTTTCAACAGTATCTTATATGCAAATACTTTTCTTGTCATATAGTTATATTTGTTAGTTTTTTCTAATTTCAGTAACAAGGTCGCAAAACCTAAAAAAATAGTGTGAACAGTTACTAGTATTAGCAACGGGTCCCAGTTGCCCAGCAACGGTCCACTTAAAAGCCGGAACCGTGGCACCCAGTCGGTTCTGGAACTGCCGAGAAACCAAACCGCCCAATCACAAGTGGTTCCAATCTGGAACCGAACTGAAACCCGCCGGGTTTTGGTGGGTTTTACCTGTACCAGAGCCTTATTTTTCATTGGCCCCATAAATCAAAGCTTTTCTGCTCCAACTAAGTATTTAAGTTCTGATTGGGTCACGACGTGTTATATACGTAGATAATGCAGTTTTTGATGCTCTTTCACCTCCCGCTCTTCGATTTGCGATACAATTAGTATTTGTTGGGTCACTGTGAAATAAAGCCGAAAAGACGGCCAAAATTGACTGTGTCTTGCAGCGACTCAACGAATATTAATCGTATCGCAAATCGGAGCGCGGCAGGTGAAAGAGCGTTAAAAAGTGCATAATCTACATATATAACATGTCGCAATCCAATGTGAACTCAAATACTTATTTGGAGCCATAGTTGTAGAGGTGGAACCCGCGAAAACCTGGTGGGTTATGATTCGGTTCCAGGTTGGAAACACTTGTGATTGGGTGGTTCGGTTCCTTGGCCGTTCGGAACCGGAGCCAACCCAGATCCGACATTTGGAACCGTTCTTAACACTAACAGTTACTAAGCAAAAGTCTTGGTGCTTGCATCTGTATACCCCTTCACGAAGTCTGTCCTCAGGTTACAAATTGTCCACTACTCCACAATCATATCTCCTACAGTCACCAAACAAAACTACAAAGTACCTAGATAGTCATAATGACATTCTAGTATGAAACAAAAACATCAAAAGGAAATACATATGCTAGTACCAGGTAGACCATCCCTTGGTATCAATTGCAGCTGCAACATGGTCAGACATATGTTTCCATAGCTTTTCAAAGAACACTTGAGATATTTCCTTCCAGATCTCAGGTGGAACATTGGCCAGCTTCACATGAACTTTATCTGGGCATCCGTTTGTGTTTTCAATATTTGGGCACTTTTATGCAGTTGCTGTTTCAACTCTACCCAAACATGTTCAATAAGATTAAGAACAGGGGAATAAGATAGCCAGTCTTCAACTTGAATATCATGTGCATCAAGAAATTCAAGAATGATTCCAGCTTTGTGTGCAGGTCGATGATGTTACTGAAAGATTGGATTGCCAATGGTATGGTGAATACAATAAATGACTGATTCAAGGAGATATTCAAGTAGCTTGATATAAATGTGTGTATTGAATGATTTAACAATCAGAGAACAAAATATACCACAGTTGTTGCTTCAAAAACATTTCCATACCATCAAAGAAGTCCCATTTCCCTTGCACTTTGGTAAAATGAAGTCTCTGAACCACTTTTCAGGAGGTATATGAAATACCCAAACTCAATGACTACCATCACTTTTTTCCACTGAGCATTCATCACTTCAAATGACATCTTCCCACTCATCATCTGTCCAATCCCTGTCCTCCAATTCCTATGGCAATCGTCTTGTCCGATATTGATTTTCTAGTTTCGGTCACTTGTTGGCTAGCTACTTGCAATGGTCATTTTCCTGAAGATTGCGATCAATCGTCCATAAGGATATATTAGGTAAATATAGATTGTATAGTTGAGTAGGTGTCATCTTTTGGACCTTTTTGACTGCATGTGATATGGCCATTCATTGCTATCATGTTAAAATATTCAGTCTACTACTGTATTGCAGGTTTAAACTGATTTGCCTGTCAGTAGAACGTACTACAAAATTTCAAACTGTTGACCATGGTTGGCATACAATTTTGCTCATTGAAGCAAAGATTTAATTTGAGTAAAAGTAAACAATAATTGCACTCTTTTCAGCAAGCATGAGTTTGTGACGTATTGTTAAAAGCATTGTGGTTGAAGTACAAATTTTTCAAGGTTATGACTGGATCTTATGAGTGAATCTATATGCACAAAATCACCAACACTTTGGCTTAGTAACTGAATACATACAAGAATAGTAGTAAACATATGAACTTTGATATTATCGGACCTTCAAGATATACTGCCTATGAGCTTCCTTAAATCAGATAAATTTATGCTCAGAATCAAAATAAAAGCTCAATTAATGTGTAATCTGCCACCAGAAATTAATATCAGTGTTGTTATACTTGACTTACAAGTTGCGGTGTGATTGCAAAGCAAATCAATTTGAATGACAGTTGTCATATGTTATTCCATTATAAATTCAACTTGATGAACAGCAACTCCAGCCTTATAGTTATTACCGTAATTTCACCCAGTATCCATAGCAGACCTGAAATATATGGTATACCCAGCTGGATAGTCAAACTGGACTATATGTATTACACATTTACATAATTATGCCTTTTGTATGTACAGCCAGTCCAAGGTATGATAATATTGAATAAATATATTTCTACTGCCTGGTGAACTGTCAATCAAATATCAAATTGCAGCAGTATTATATATGGAATATAGTTATACTGAAACAAGTAAATATTTATTAAAGGAATTGAATGACAATTTATTTGTATTACCTGTATAATCTTTGTGAATAAATATAAAAGCCAGAGTTTATATTTTAATATACAACTTATGTATAACAAGACATATATACTGTAGAAAGAAAAGTAACTATCAATGGTATATCAACAAGTTTTAGTTATATAGTATCTTCTATATAAGGTACTAGGTATAATGCACTAGTGTTATTATAGTTTTGCCTACATTTATTACTAAATTAGTTCCAACCATTTCATTCAAGTCCTGTCTGAAATCCCATATTAGAAATTATTCAAGCAATTCAATTTTAATTTATTTATATTACAAAGAACGCTCTTATTAACACAGGGTAAGATTCAGCCATAATAATAAAAGATGCTGATTATACTTCACACAACAATAGACTTGTGAACCAATATCAATTATCAATAGAGTATCAATGAGTTTTGTTCCCACAAAATTATGTATGCAAGGTAGCAAATCAATTGAATTAATGTTGTCAGAGTTCTGACTGCCTTCATTGTGAAATCAGTATTGACTGATTCATCTGAATAATTTTAGAAATAACATACCAGGTATTATTGAAGGAATACAATTGCAATTTATCCATATTGTACAGTATATACTTATTGACTCAGTATGAAAGGTACCAGCAACATTCGAATATACATTTTTTGCACAACTGAAAACGTATGGCACATGACAAAGTAAATGTATCAACAGAGAATCAATGATATATGGATATACATAATCATATACACCAGGTTCCAGGTAAATCATATTCAACATATTCAAGCTCCAACTGTTTTGATTAGCAAATCAATTCAAACTGATTTATCCAAGAAACTTGGATATTGTATATCATATAGTATTGAAGGAAATACATAATGGTTTATCAATATCACGAGGCATATTCTGATTGCATATGGATCAAATTTTGCTAATTGAATCAAATATGCTTCTTTTGTACAACAAGATGTATACAGTACAGAAATAAAAGTTAATGTCAATGGAACATTAACAATTTGTGGTTATATAACATCTTGCTTGCAAGATACCAGGAATGGTGGATTAGTATTATTAGAATTCTGACTATCTTGATTGAAAAATCTTTTCAGACCAATTGATCAAAGTATATTGTAAAATTCTGCATCAATTATTATTGAACGCATTTAATTACCATTCATTTATATTGCAAGAAATTTACTCATTGAAGAAGTATAAAAGCCAGCCATTAAATTCGAGTATACTATTTTTATACAGCCAAACATATCGAATGCAGAACTAAAAATGAATATCACTATAGGATAATTACTTTTCGATAAAACAAAATCATACAGGTGAGAGATCAGATATAATGTATCATTTTAATTGCAGTTACAACTCCTTTGATCAATCAATCAATTCAAACCTATTTATTGAACTAGCTTCTGAAATCTAATATCACAAAATATTGAAAAAATTACATTGTGATTTGTCGGTATTGTAAAGTATATTCTTATCAAATATGTTTCAGAGCCATCTTTTGATATCAAATAAATAGCTTTAACATAACAAGAATTATAGACTGGAATACTTTAAGTGAGCATCAATTCAGTATAAAAGATTTCCAGTCACACAATATCACTAGAATATGGAATTCTGTATACTGTCCTGACTTTTTTGCCGTTTTGACTGCTTTTATAGACAAATTATTTCAACTGCCACATGAAATCAACCTCAGAAACCAAGCTTGGAAGAATTGAATGATAAATAACAGAATTACCACAAATATTTTTCCCAAATATTGGTAAATACAAGCCCTTATGGAAAAATATACTGCTTGTGCACAAGAAGTCATATAAACTGCAGGACTATAAGACAGTGTAACCAGAGTATCAATAATTTTTGTTTATATAATATCTCCTACACAAGAAATCTGGCTATATTGCATATATCATTGCAGTTTCAACCAGTATTATAGTTTAATTTTTTCAAATATGGGCAGATACTAGTGATTATGAACAAAAATACTGTGTCTGTACTCAAGCCTTTATGTATGTCCTGTTTTTCATGACCATCATTTATCCTTTTAAATATTCTGTAGAAGTCAATATTTAAAATATCAAAATATCTATAAACAATTTGACTTTTTCAATACCACTTCAATTTAAAGGTGTCCCAACTCTGCTTTCATATTCCCTTCAAATTAGTTTTCAATGACAGCTGTAAAGTGCATTGATACATCCTCACTCAAAGTAATATACTATTCTTAACATGAAATGATCTTGATTGGAAATTTGACAAATAAATCAATACATAGCATATTTGATAAATAGTGGACCACAATATGTGTTGGAACCCAAAAAGCAGTTGTATGAAGTATTTCCAGGTGTATATCCACATGTTGATTATTTACACTTGGTGCAAATACGGAAGCTGGTATCCCTGGAATCACTTGAATCATCTGTTATCGAGTTATTATATGTCTACCACAGAATACAACAAGTACTATGGGGAAATACCTTTCATCAACTACATACAAAGTAGCACTGGAAAAGTCAATTGAAACGGATATTATCTTATTAACTGGTATGGCTGGTGAGCAAGTTCTAGCAGTACAGAAGACAAAAAGCAGTCATAGTATTATAGTGGCAAGGTATATCCATTGATTTCAAGTTAATTAAATATTCAAAATTGTACTAATTATTTTGGCAGATAGAACAGACAACACTGGCAGATAATAACTTTACAACTTGTGAATTCATCCAACAAATCTCAAATAGCTGTTTGAAACTACAATTAGTTTCTATCTATATTGCATGGAATACTATCCCCAGTCTAGACCTACTATAGACATTTAATGCTCTACCACATGTTTTGATTTTTTCTTTGGGTAGTACAGTCAGTAATGTTTGCCAAAGAAAATACTCTTTATTAATTAATCAAATCAAAAAATAGTTGCCAACATTAAATATAATTACTATAGTATGAAATAACTGGATATCAACCAATACACTGGGTATTTTGTCAGTCATCTGCTATTATATAGATTGTAACTGGTATCTTAATAAAGTGTGACTGGACTTTCATAAGATTTGTGGCTGTTGGGTTTCAATGATTTGTACTACTAACAAACAACTATATGTTTAAGCCAAATACACAGCTATATCACAAGTTAAACATTTAAGGAAGGTACTTGAATGTTTTGATCTTAGTAACAGTTAATTACTTGGAATAACAATTATCGATTTTCAATCAAACCATTTCATGACTTTCAAGCTACAATCTATACCTGAAATCTCTGAAAATGCAAGACAAGTATTATAAAATCATATACTATGCAACATACATATCATTCAGCAGAATTTAGGGCAATTTATTTGTAGTCTGGGGGTATAGAATTGAACAAAGTCATTGGAAGCTGATAAGTAAAACCAGCAATTTTGAGAAAATACATGTACTGCTTTCATCACAAGTCAAAAGCTGCAGAAGATCAAACATGTAGAAATCTTTAAAGTGACAGTGATGATGTCTGGAATATCAAAAATTATATGAAATGATGTTACCACATGTTATCTATACTGGCAATCGCAATACTGGCTGTAGATATGGCAGGGAATATTGGCGCTATTGATTTCTTTGACTTCCGTTAGGTACAATATGTTTCTCAACTGTCAGAAATCAAAAGCTCGAATTGTTGTACTGCCTATCTTGGACGTGAAAATTCGGTGGAATTCAACTTTGGAAATGTGGGAATGAGCATACCGATTGCAGGAATTTATTCAACAATGGTTCAAAAACTATATACTGGTAATGATCTTCCATTATTTACAACAGAGAATTGATGTATTATCATTAAATACCAAATAGAAGTGCTGAAACATTGTCAGTTATGGATTCTTTGGATGTTGCAATTGATCACAGTTAATCTATGGTACATCATAATCACCCATAATCATGTATTTGATCATATAGATAATATCATTCATACTTTGGTCTAGAAGAAAACTTAGGTGAAAGAGAATCAATATTTTCCTTTGAGGTTTGCATGCAAAAAGCTTTCAAAATATTACTTGAAAGTTACAACACAAACCAGCATATGCAGTATTGAAGTACATATCTTCAATCAATTTCGAAAGTAATAATCATTTAGAAAGTAAAATAAAGCTAGGGATGATAATTCTGAGGGCAAGAGTTTCTCCACTGCCGAGTACAAGAATGCATTCATTATTTATGGGGAGCATGAAAACTTTATCAAAAATTAAATTATTATCAGCAAAACACTCAAAACTACACAAGACCATAATCTATTTTCCTCTATATTATTATATTGGTATGGTCAATCAATTGATTATCAATGTGATTTGTTCAGTGATAAGAAGTATTACATAATGGTATATACAACACAATGTATTTCTGGGTGCAAGAATCATGCAGAAAGCTCATTCATGGCAACTATGCTATATTTGAATTCACTATCCAATACGTCTAAAATTTGGAGACAGATTCATCCCAATTCTAACTATTACCATATAGATCTGCAAAGGAATAGCAACATATTATGAATATCCAATATAACATATTCATAGTCATATCAGAAAACAATGGATACATAGTATTCCAATCTAGCCAACAAAGTGTATAATATCTGCTCTATTAAACCATACAGGGTTACAGTCGAAGCCAGATTTTCACTTAGTCAAGATATTATTGGGTGGAGGCAGACAAAAACTACAGGTAAAATACTTTGGGAAAAGGTTATTGTTTGACAGTATGCTAGAAAAAATCATTGTTATTTCGCTGGTACTACAACAAAAATGGGTTCTTGAATATCTGGTAACAATTGTGAAATCATGAAAGAAGCTGACGAAATAATAAAATATATAATGACCAAGGTTCATAAGTTGGAGGAAATATGTCAGGGCAGTGAAAATCTATGGACAACTCGAAAGACAACATATATGCAGAACAGGTCAATAACTGTAATTGGATATCGTTCAGATACAGAAGAGCCAGTTAAAGTATCCTGGTTGGCCTGTCAATATTTTGATATTGTGGAATTTGAAATAATTGAAAAATTTTTACTTCCACCATCATTATCACAGATCAACCTCTCTGGTGTCAAAACCAAAGTTATTGATATCCATCAAATATAGAGGATTGACTGCCATTCAAGGAAAAGTGACGATGATATTTCCACCAAAACAAATTTTCATACTGATCATTGACTCCATTTGAATAGTGACTTCAATAATCTCAAGTATGAAACAAACCAGGGGGAGGCTGACAATGAGGATGATATGAATTGATTTCAGAATTCTGATGTGATTGAGGTAGTAGAATAGCTAAATGTATATACTGACACTAATATTTCAGGCTGTATTTGGCCAGATCCAAAGTTGAAGTATACTGCAACTCTTGTCATTATGAACTCTATATCTGTTAATACAAACAAAACCCATAAAGTAAAACAGAATAAGTCACAGTAGATTAATAGTGTGAATTTCATATTTTTTTGATTTTCCATATCTTATAATTGGACATATTATTCATATTGAATTTTTGTTGATTATTGTTGGAAATATTTTATCTTTTGTACATATATTTTCCAAAGGCTGTTAATATACTGTATTAAATATATACAAATACTGGACTGATTAAGACAACTTTTATCCAATTTTCAAATTAAATCTGGAGGTAAAATTATATCAAATATCAATATTATATACAAAAGATTGGCAATAATAAAACTATAGATATTACTATTAATAAAATATTTGCAGTAGTTAATACTTACCACAATAGACAGATATTTAGTACAAGTATAAATATAGTTTTGGCTATTGTTATTTCAATAATAAAGTCTAGCTATTATATTATAATACAAATTTAATAAATTGTAGTTATGATATTCAACTTAACCAAAGCAAAATTTTGAACAATACAAAATAATATATGACAATTGTTAATTTGATTAAATTTGCAATTTTAGAAGTCATGTACAGAATATTGTATACCTTATTTGGATTCCGTGTAATAACCAGGAAATTTTGGTAGTTGCCAAATATGTGGTCAATTTGGACTGAGGGAGCTAATACTTATTCACTTCAATTACACTATCAATCTGATGATTGAACTGACTTTGGATGATAATAACAATTCAATGAATTCTTAATGTAACTTGCAATATTGTTCTCAATAGTATGCATTACAATTCGTAGTTATACCACAGTATTTGCAACAATAGAACTCCCACAGTATATTATTCCGTTCCCTTCCCAGCAAAACATTGCCGGTGCACTATAATATATTTGTTTTTTGCCAAGGTATCCTGCCACATCTCCAACAACAGATTTTTTAAAGCACACCACTTTCCCTCAACAGAACATTTCCCAAGGCCAATTGCCATTCCTTACTCTCTGTCCAATCATACCGAGTGGGCCACCGTAATCCCAATGACAGAAAACTCAACGCATATTACAGTGCCCTCATTTTCAGCAACATAGCGAGTTATACCACAGTACTTTCATTCCAAGCCTAATTCTCAACAACAAATCATACATACTCAGTAGTATCTTCACTTTCTGCTGAATTCCCAGCCTGCTGATTGTCTGCCAAATCATTTCATCAGCAGTAGCCTGGGTACCAATATACTATTAAGTGTTTTATGCCAGCAGAACTTATCCTCATCAGGAAGAGATAACTAGATTGCAACTCACAAATCGGCCATTATTATCTCAACAACAATAGAACCTCCAGTGAAGTACTAACCTATCTATCTATTCAAATCTATATTGAAATTGTATTGGGCTATTATTTACAGTATGTTTATTCAAACCGGAATCACAATACAATATTTCAGCAATGCAGATTTCCCTACTGCCAAAGGAGTTTGTAATATTTAACTCTGTTTAGAAAACTATAATAGAAAGAAGCAATATACTACCACATGAACTTGATATATTGTTCGGTGGTTTTGAATATGATGAATATATTTTGGAAATAATGGAAAAATTTCCCATCCAGGAGGATACAATTCTGCCCAATCTAAAAACAACAAATATTATATACAAAAATCTTGCTACTCAAATGGGTCAGACATACAATATTGAACAAATGAAAAAAATCATTTGTTTTAAAATTGGTTAAAACAAAAAATAAAGTAATTATCTGTAACTTGAACAGTTTATATTTGCAATTCAATACAAACTGCCTTGGGAGTCAACTGTAGTCGACTTTATTCCCCTATTTGAATAATAGGTACTGTTGGCCAATTTCAGTCATTCTTAGTAAATAAGATAATAGTTGATTGAAATAATTTGGAAAAGATTATATACAATATTTGGGAAAGCAGGGTAATGAACAAAAGACAAAATACCTTTGTGAGTAATGATAGAATTGAACATCTAGTAATAATATCCAAGTAAAACTAACTTGACATGAGACGTAAAGTTATATTATATTGGTTTAATACATATTTATGGATGAAAATACAGCTGTGCAGAGCAAATCGTGGGTGTTATATACCAATGAAAGCTTTGAGAAAGGATTCTGAATATTATATCAAACAGCAGTAGATCAAAACAGATCAAAAACTCAGTACATTTGACTGCACTATTGAATTACATATTGAGTAATGCCATTTGGAATAGAAGATAGATAAGTATATTCAAAAAGAAAAGAGTGATATAGGTTGGACAATTTGATCGAATTTTATATAGTATATTACTTTCAAAAATATATCATCTCAAAAGTGATTATAATTCAAAGTATATTTTGATCAAGCTGTATATTGTAGGTAAAGTTTCAAAATATGGAATTGGTTTGGTAATTATTAACTTATTCCAATAAAGTTAAAACTGTTATTAATAATTTTCAATAAGAAAAATTGCAGAACATAGAGAAATGGAAATACTGAGAATAATATTGAAGGAACAAAAGACCAATTTTTCAATACTATCTGTAATTGTTCCAACTTGAAGCTTTTAGTCTAAATTTTGGTTAGATATAAAACTCAACAGGCAAGCATGGTCTAGATTTACTTGATATTTTGAAACTAAGAAGATTATAATATGATCAAACAGATTCCAAAGAAAATGTAGAATATTCCGTTTGTGACTTTAGAAATTTTGAATTTGATCAAATAATCAATTCATATTTATAATTTTACCTGTTACAAATCTTCCTTTAATCAAGTTCAATATTATAGATGCAATTTGTTAAATTTGTATCATAACATCCTAGATCAACTTTGTGACCTGAAGCAAGATAGCCAAAATTATATTTCAATATATATTCCCTGGTCAAAAGTCTTGGTGATGGGCCAACATCTATCTGTCAACAGTCAATCTCTTCAACAAAAAACTGTGATTATACAACAACCACTCAAAAGACAGTGTTGTAAACACAGATTGTAGTACTTTAGATGCTTTAGAATTCATTTATATCTATAACAGAAAAACTTAATCTGTTCATGTGGATCTACAGACCTTGTATTTGTTTGTGTTCCTACTGACATATTGTCAACCTACCCACAAAATGTTCAACACCATCCCAGAACAATGTGAAGAAATTATTTGCGAGTATAAATATGAAGACTAGAGATACCAGTGAAAAATGAACAAAACATTGAAATTTTTCTGCCATGTTATGGTGGAGAAATGAGAGAAACAAAACAGAGTTACAAAAACATGGTATTAGATATACTGTATATACCATACCATACCATACAAAATTCTGACAACTAACCAAACCTCAACATCAAATATTCCATATACCATTCTTTCACTTCAATTACTGCCTGTACCTGGTTGGGCATTGACTTCCAAAGTTTCTCAAATTGATACTCTGGAATTTTTTCCTAAACTGTTGGTAATACCTCTGTAAGTTTGGCCTCAAATGCATCTGGGCCCTCTGAAGTATCACCAATATTGGGGTAGTCAACCTGTAACTGTTTCTTCAACAGTACCCATGCATGCTCAATTGGCTTGAGGTCTGGCAAGTATTGTGGGTGGTTGGCTATCTGGATATTGCACCATTCAAAAAACTGAACCATGATCCCTGCTGTTTGGTTCTTCACATTTTCTTGGTGAAATACTGGATTTCCAATGATACTATTTGTCTTGGAAATCATTGGAAGCAGATATTTGTGGAGTATGTGCCAATAGACTAGGGCAGTAATTGATTTCTGTCATAGTGGTACAAGTGGACCATGATTTTTTCCCCAAAAACAACTCCATGCCATAAGTGATGTATCCTTTTGGCTCATATGTGGCAGAATACAATCTTTATGCTATATTGCTGGTGGAGTTAACAATGTCCATCACTGTGACCCCATCGGTAATGTCTTCACACTATACTCATCACTTCAAATCACACCTTCAAATTCTTCAGCATCCCAATTCTAGTGTTCTAATACCCAAGCCAAATGTTTCCTTGCATGTTCTTTGGTCAGTTTCGTTCTTTTCCTAGCTACTTGCAAATATTGTATTCCATAAAAATCACTTAATAGTACTTATTGACACATTGAGTGCATGTAACTACTGTAACTATTTATTTGAATGGAACCGTATCGTTCTGGCAGCCCTTAATATTGATCGCTTATTTCACCAACTAAGGATTTCTGGTCTACCGCTTTGTGGCTGGTTATCAATTGACAGCCATTGGATTGCATAAGTGAAAAAATTATTGATTGTTGACTATGGTCAACCCATCACCTTCACTACTTCACATATTCTTCCCAGATGATGAAAGAATGTAATTATCATCCTCTTTTCAACATCAGTCTATTCTCTTTGGTCAATCTTTTGCTGTGGTAATTGTGGCTGCAGGCATACTGGCTAGGGTAATTGTGGTGACATTATCAGCTTCTGCTTTGATATCTACTTGGGTGGCATCATTATAGTGGTAGCAATCATGGTTGCAGTCAAGACAAAGGGAAATTCATGGTATACTTGTGTCCCCAGTGGCTCCTGCAAGTAGTTTACCAAGACTTTTGAACAGCAATTGAATATTGTAGTAAATGTCACTATATTACAACACATATCAATTACTACAAATATATTGATATTCAATGTTTCTATTGCATCTTATTGCATATTATGTATACATTTTGCTTATTTCTGGTATAATATTATCTTTGGACTTTGTTTCCAAATTGTATATACAATATTCTAATAAATCCTCCATTTGTAATCCTCTGATTCATTGTATTAATAGTCTTTTGAATATTCATACCTAAAATGTCAAATACTACTTGATAGTAACCTAAACAGTTGCAAAATGAATAATAGACCCTATTGGAAACTACAGAAAACCAAATAAAATATAGAATTCATATTACCGCTCAACAGTTATATATTGTCTTTGGTACTGTTATTGTCTATTTTTGTCAAACATAGAGTTCATATCAAAAACTGATATAGTATATTTCAACTTTTATATATAACTGATTAATTGTTTGATATTAGAAGTAGGATGTATATCTGGCTGATGGAGCTTATCAATTCCATCAGAATTATGAGATAAATTCATGATGACCTTATATATAGTGTTGGCAACGAATCAAATCGGTTCGTGACGGATCGAACCAAGCAGGGATTCGATTCTAGTTTGATCTGAGATTTGCGAATTTGCTCTGGTTCATCACAAACTGGTTTGTGAACCAATGAATTTCGAACGAAAAGACGTAGGCGAGTTCTTGTCCAATTGGCTCCAATTGAGATTTATCTTGTAGCGCCTGAAGTTATCTACCTGATAAAAAATAAATTGAGCCGATCAGACAAGAACTCGCTTGAATATTTTTGTTCGAAATTAGGGGTCAAATTTGGTGGGGTTTGAGCAAAAGTCTTGGCAAGGATTCGGTTCGAATGAATGAAACCAATTCGTCAATTCTCACGAATCCCTATGGTTCGTTGCCAACACTGCTTATATATATTCTACTCCTCTGTCGTCCTATTGTTTCAACCATTGAAGTCACAGCTCCAATATATTCAATTATTAGTATGACAATTACTTGTGTCAGAACTAGTATCCCTTTGCCGGTAACCGGGTTTGGGCCCACAGATGGGCCAGCTTTTAAAATACACATCACACAACCACAATCCAGCCAAATGCCCCCAGAATAAATAGAAATACTCTACATATGGTGAAATTCATGAAAACAATTTCGTTTGGGTGTGAAACATAAAGCCTCATTGCAGTCCTCACACTTTATACTGGTTTTCATGCCTTCTCCACTACCACCCTGACTTCTTCTCCACCTGCAAAGGAAACAATCTACTCTACTCTCCATCCAAAGTGGGGAATGCATTCCTGGTACCTTTCGGCAGAGGGGCAGGGGGGTGTGCTTGGTAACTTGCCTGGTAGGCAGTGGGGGCAGGGCAGATTGTGTGGGGGGAGCCGACCGAGTGATTTTCTGTGAAGCCGGAATGCGGGAGGAACTTTTCATTGTTGATGGACTTCCAGCTTGCAGAAGGTCATGCACAATGGAGAGACGGAAGTCAAAGTGATCCACAGTGTGCTCTTTGTTTGCTGGCAGATCTCGATAGATTATAAGGCTGTTGATTCGGGCTGTCTCCAGAATCCAATAGAAAAGTGGATACCAATTGCGTCTGGATATGAGCTGTGTATCAAAATAGGTTCGATACTGGTCAGCTACATCCACTCCCACCTTGTGCTGGTTGTAGGCATCAACAATAACAGGTATATCAAGCTCTTTCTGGCGTTCTCCAGGAAGAAATGTGGAATTTGCTCCACTTGCATTGGTACTCTTGTTGCCTGGATGCTTTCTCATTCTCAGTACCAGTGAATCCTCACCACTTAGAGGGTGGATTGTTGGCATCATGGTAACAGGTGAACTTTCCATCCATAGCAGGGTTGCAACCCCATCATTAACAGCTCCACTTCGAAAATGATATGGCAATTTGGCATTCTTCCCAACCTTTAGCTCCTTGGGAAATCCTCGAAACTGCTGCCTGCATGTGCCACAGGCTCCTATCCCCATCCGACGAAGCTCTGCCAGCAGAGGTTGTGTTGTGAAGAAGTTGTCCATGTATACATTGAAGGAGAGCTTTCGATGCCTCTGGTGCAAACGTCTAATTAAGTGGTGAACCATCTTTCCAGTGTCTGTAAGCTGTAACAGACGGGATTCTACATCAACAGGATCCCCTCCAACTGCATTTGATGATGGGTGGAACTCCCAGACATAGCCCTTCTCTGCCATGCAGAAAAACTTATATCCTTGACAAATTGGCTTGTTTGGCATCTTTGTAATGTGAATTGACCTGCCAGTGAATAGAATCATGGCTTCATCAATAGTAACATTGCTGCCAGGTACTCGGTACTGCTGCGAGAAAAACCGCAGTTGCTCCAGTAGAATATCCACCTTTGAATGCCAACAAGGTAGGCCTTCAGGAGTTTCAGTTGGTGAATTGTATGGAGAAACATGAAAGAAGCGGCGGATCTCCTGAAAGCGAGTCTTGCCAAGGTAGGCAGCTGGTGGTAATCCATCCTTGGGAAGGTAAACTCCATCCTTCATCCAGTACCTCTCAGGAGGAACTCCAATCAGACCCATATGAATTTGAATTGCCAGCCAGAGATAAAGATCCTCAGCAGTAACTGGCTGCCAGGAACGCTGCCGCTCCTTCTCTGGCCCAAGAAGCTGCTGCTGGGCATAGGAATTGGTGTTGGCTACAAGCTGTCCCATAATGGAGTTGGTAAGAAAGAGATTGAAGATTTGAATTGGAGTAATGGCATCCAGCTTGGAGAATAAGATGGGCAATCGGTTCCATCCTTTGTGAGGAGGGACAACTGGTTGTAAAGGGTCAAATGTGGGAAGCTTAGGAAGATCTGGCAAATTTTGAATCGGTTTTTCGAGTGTTTTCTTGCGCCGCTTGGCCGAGTGACCAGCTGTGATCGACCCGGCTGGCTCAATATATGCCTCATCTGTGGAGCTATAATTATCGTCAAGGTTGAGCATTGCAGGTGGAGCTTCAGTAGTGATTGAAGACACATCAGGTATAATGACAGGTCGATGCTGTACCACTGTAGGAGGTGGTGGTGGTTGGGAGGAGGTGCGCTTTGGACCAGAGTGATTGTCCATGATGCGACGCTTGGCACTTTGTTTTTTGATATTTTTTGGTGAGGATGGTGGAGATGAGAGTATAAGTGGTGGGGGTAGGTAGTTGACATTAAGGTTCCGAGGTCTGAGGGCTTCTCTGCTCATGGTTGTTGTGGTGTGGTACATGGGAAGTAGGAAGGTGGTTGCCGCTGGGCTGAAGGATGGTACTCTCACAATCTCCAAAGTACTGCTATTTATATGCAACTCAGCACCACAGAACTTGTCACACTGCCACAAGAATTTGTAAATAGAAGCTTCTACTAGTTATCTTTCAATTCATAATATTCTAGGGGGGGTTTAAGTTGGTGGCTGTGTTGTTATAAGCAACAAGGCGCAGCATACGCGAAAGTGGGCCCTTTCGTGGGCCCAATACCGGCGAAGGGATACTTATATTCAGCAGGATAGTAATCACTTTTATACTGTCAATAGATAATGAATACCATGGTTTGCCACAAAGGAGGTTGATTGGAATAAAGATAGTGGAACTCAGAATGGCAATAAATGACAAGGAATTTTTGCAAATAACAAACCATTTTGATTCAAGTGAAATAAATCATTGCCCTCAATGTTATTCAGAGACCCTTCTATTTCACTATCTAATATAAATAGATTATATGTTGGCAATTACATACCTAATCAGCTTGATATTTTGTTCACCTTGTAGTAAATAAAATCAGCTCTTTGATGTACAAAATATTGAGCCAATTGGACCAGAACTTATATTGTCATATTCATGGGCAATTGCTGAAATTGAATTCAATATTTTCATCAAACCTTCAATGTTTGACATATCAGGACTTGAATACTCATCAAACCCTTGCTCAATTCAATTCTACTTGAATTGATCTGCTATATTGCACTACTTGATGGGAGTAGATATTATTGCAATTATATTGAAACATACAGCACTATTAGGATTGAAGACCAACCAGAATATTGTAACGGACTTTTCTATGTCTAAAATATTGCCCATGGCAGTAATGTTGTTGTTTAGAGTATATAATGCCTTCTGAATTGGCAGTTGATATTTACTAACCTGCTATAGCTCAGATTTATAATGAATTTAAACTATCTAGGGCAGCTTTTGTTTCTCAGTTTCTTCCTTGATTGTTGAATTGTCCTCAGATATTGCAAAAGCTATTTGTAATATTTCATTAGCCAAAAGAAAAGGATTGCTTTGGGCACACATTGAAACAATGATATTTTTTTAAAAAGTTATATTTGTAGTTTTTGACTGCCTTAACCAACCTACATTTTGGCCAAGTAAAATGGTAGCTTGACTTTCAAAATCATATAGTATGATAGAAATGATGTAGTTTACTGTATTGGTTCAATCGGTATACTTGTATTTATATTCTCATAATATCAACACTGAATAGTCACATTAGCCATTCAGACTGGTGTATTTAATTCTTTGTAATTCCTATGATAATTATTTAAATTAGAATATAGTTATATATATTTTTCCAGTACCTCAATTGGCAAATTGACATCTAATATATCAATAAATATAAAGTTTAATTAGTATGAACAGGTATATATTGTTCTACATTGGTAGATATATAATACTTAACATCACAGAACAAATTGAAAGGATGATTCATTTTGTGATCTTATCTAGATGCAGGTATTGTAGAAAAAGGTTATGATTTAGTACTAATTTTGTAGTTTCAATCAGTGGTAATTGAATTTGTGATATAGTATTTATACCACAGATATTGTATGAATGTATTCTTGTACTGAACAGTAAAGAAATCCTTATTCTAAGAATTGATATTTATTACCTTGTTCCAACTTCAAAATAGTTGAAACTTTTGAAATACAGTAATGATTTGAATTGTAATTATGATCATAACTGTCACTGGTTTCACTTTGGAGTAATATTTTGACAGCTTTTGGAATGCAATTTTCAAAGTTAAGTATATATGTTTTTTACACTGAGTTTTCAGTTTTGCAAATGTAAATATAACAATTTCCGGATCATCAAATATGTTATTATATATTGTGATGATATGAAGCAAGAAAACTTAATAGTATTGCATTATCCAAAGTATCCAGTAATGAAATAGTCACCCCATATCCATCAGGTAGGTAATAATAATCTATTCATGCTCTGTAGCAAATAGTAGCAAAACATGACCATATTTCAAGTTTTGAACTACTTGAATGTAAACTTCTACAATTTGGATACCTGTTCTGCTGATTCAAGAATGAAATTTGCCTAAGTATTTATATTCATAGCATGTAGTACTGCAATTCAAACTTCTGGCTTCTAGCTGTTAAGTATATATTGTGTCTTTCAAAATTTGGAAAGATTTATTACTCAAGCATACTGAATAATATTTCATGTCAATATTTTGAACCAAAGTGTAAATCATATTTTCTAACAATTTTGCTATAATTTGATCTTTTCAAGGGTTCAGGGCTTCCATCTAAGAGATTATATATTCCCAGACTTCTGCACCTTTGGGCTTTTGATAAAAATATTGATATATTTTTTCCATATTGCTTTTTATTGTTATTGGGTTTCAATGGATTTGTTCCATCTTTTACCCCCAGACTACTGTTGAATCTCCCAAATAAGACTGAATGACATTTGTTATATATGGTATATAGGTTTGTAATACCAATCATTCTATTCCAAAAGTTTCGAATATTGATTGTTGTTTTCAAGCAACTCATTGGATGGATAAAGACATATTTGTAGTTAAACTGAGAAATTAACTATCAGTAAGTCTGAAACATTGAAATACCTCATTCAAATTCACAGCCAATTATATAACTATATATTTGTTTTCAATCTATAATTGAGTTTTAGTAGTACAAAATCTTATAACCAAGTGGCTACAAATTTTATCAAATACAAGTGGTCCTGTATAAAAGTACCAGTTGTGGTCTATATAATATCCATTAACCAACAACTTGTATGATATATCAGTTGATATCAATTCTTTTGATACTATACTAATATTATTCTTTTGAACCAATATTACTATCAGTATTGGTTGAAAGTAGAATTAAATTCTATTGTACAGTATTGAATATCTTTCATAAATATGGATTAGTAACAATATTCTATTGAATATATACAAAAATACATCCTAATTTCGACGAGCAGTTCCAGGTTCCTTGGGGAAATTCCAGAAGTATAAAATTATCATATGATAATATTCCACCTCTTTTCTATTACAATAATAAAATTTATCTTGGGTTTTCAATGAACATATATTTAATGAGAATAATTTGCTTCTTTAATACCATTACTTCCTTTCATCAAAACTACTGATAGAGATAACTTATTACCAGCCATATCTATTGATATGTTATCATCTGTTCAGTTATCATATTCCACTTTTTGATAGCTCTATATAATATGAAACATTTTACTAGAATATTCGTTTCACTTTCCAATAAGTATATAAAACTTCATAACAGGTAATATAAATTAAGCTAGATCTTTCTCATTATTTGTATTTGTATCAGGTTTGTAGAATCATTATGCAGATCTATATAAAAACCTGCTATATACAAGCCTATTGATTGTTTCAACTTTTACATCACTTTATATTTGGACAAATACTACTTGCCATATTGTAATATTTGCATTTTGAATACAGTTATATCATTCCTCAGTGGAGTATATTAGATTGAATATTGTTTTATCAATATACTTTGCAGTAGTCAAGAAATTACAGATTGACGGGAATATAACAATACAGTTGGAAAGACTTTTACTTCCACTGCTATCAAAAAATTCAATTTCTAAATCAATATTTTTTTGTCTTAAATATCTACTGTCACTAATTGTTTGTAGACATAAATAATAAATATGAGAAATATAATATATATAAAATCTTGACTATAGGGAAAGTAATTTCATCTGGAAAGTCAGTCAATTTAGTTGTTGGGTTCTAAATCAGCTATATCAAACTCCAGTAGTATTATCTATTCTATTCCAATTTGTTGATAACCTCATGGTAATTGGTATCTGTCATTAGAACTATATATATCGATTAGTTTCAAAACATAATTCCAACAAATTCATTTTCCACTTTTCAATAATAATTATTGTCAATACAATTGAAATTATAAAACAGTATACAATTTCTTCCCTGTAAGCAGTATTGTAATATATACAATTATTGATATAATTTCATTTCCCATTGTCCCCTTATTTCCAAATTGGTCATCAGTTATCCATACCTTACTATTTACCATATAACTTAATGTAATATCTGGTAAATACCATGATTCCACAACATTGAAATAGGCCGAAGCCTATTATTGATCACTTCCATAATACTTCAGTGATACTTCCATAACATATTATAAGTTGCAGTAATGTTACAATCTTACTGCTAATTCATGATGTTGTGCGAGAATCAATAGCCAAAGAATCTGGTTTCATTATGCCTTAGATTCCAAAGACAACAGTGCAATTACAGTAGTATCTCTTAGTTCTGAGGAATAATAGCTGTGATACAATCAAACCTTACAGTCACTTGTCAGTGTCCACAGTTATGATGGTTATAATTTGATCTGACTCTATAGTAGTATGACTGTAATTCCTACAATCTCGTGGTGACAATATATTTAATGATGGTATATCTATTTATTTATTACCAAATAATGAGCTACTATTTAAAACTTGCAACTCTAGTACAATCTTACTACTCCGACATGATCACTTGTAAAACTGCCATTTTCACTCTCACAACTCTGATATTTACAGTTTAGCAAGAAATATTCAGTCGCTTAGAACAAACATACTTGCGTTACAACTCTATATATTTTCTTTACAATTCTGATATACGTGTTTCACAACTAGTCTATGCTGACTCTCAAGTGGGCTTAGGGATGGATGGATGAAATGGCTCTTATATAGACTTGGCGAGAAATAGTGAGGGTGGATTATATGGGGGCTTGAAGACAGATAGATAAAATATATGAGATGGCTTACAAGTAGGCTTGGAAAGATGGGGTTAACAAATGACATCTCTTATCAGGAATTGGGGAGAAATTACTGAAAAGTGGAATTCAGAATGTGAAGACTGAACAGAAGAGAGTTAATCAGTGTGCTAGTTCTAGTGTTAGAAATGAACAGCAGGGGTTAGTGAGAATTGACGAACCAATTTAATTTGTTGGGGATCAATTTTGCCAAGAAATTCATGTTGCATCTGAACATACCACACCAAATTTATGATTGAAAATACATAAGCCAGTTTATGTTTAATTGGCATGATTATTAGTATATTTTGTGGCTGACTTCAAGTGCTACAAGATAAACCAAAAATCATACTAATCAAACAAGAACCTGCTGACCAATGGTAATTTGAAAATTATGGTTTGTGAATTGATTTGTATATACTGGAGGAAATATACAACTGTCGCATTGAACATGAACTGAATCCCTCCTCAATTTGATCAGTTGTACACTGGTTCAATTTGTTGCCAACACTATGTGCAACCAAGGGCAGAAGATTGAAACTGATGGTCATAAAGCCAAGTGGAGGACTTATCTTCAAAAGGGAAGATAATGGTTGTAGAGAGCAAGGGCCAGACGGAACGGCAGGATAATCAGTAACAAATCTGGCTAGGAAGATGATAACACATGATTGGACAACTCAGTTGAGGACTCGACTTGAATAGGGAGGAGAGGGTTTGCACATACAGTACTCAGTAGCCAGTGCATACAGATGAAATTTGACACTAATGCTGACTGGTAAGACATGGGCCATATGAAGTAAAAAAGTAATTGATCAAGCAAGGATAGATGAGAGCTGGCTCTTGATATGATCCTGCTGTTGACTGGTGATCCTGAGGTGGGGAGGCTTGACTCTAGATGACATGAAGTCAAGAGAGAAGATGGAAATGTATGATAAAAAATTGAAAAAATAAATAGAAGAAAAAATAAATTTGGGAGAAGATGAATAGATGGTGGAGCAGGAACCCATATACGAAAAACTTGGGCTAGATTAGGTATGTTGAACCTGTTTTGTTGTCTGATCTCATACCTCTGGACCCAAAATGGTATGGCAAACTCATATCAGAAGTACAATTCCAGCAATCTCATCCATATGTCAATTAGTCTGGCGTCAGTCAGACAGAAATATCATGGGCAATAAAGCGCATTGATTCCAGTCATATCGATCAAAGCAGGGGTGCGATCTGTGTTTGATCTAGGATTTGTTAAATTTTACTGCTTCGTTACATACTGATTTGTAAACAATGTATTTTCTATCAACAGTGGCTATATGAGATCTTGTTTGATCGGTATGTTTTTCATTCACCATGTTGTACTTGAAGTTAACTACAATATAAACCAACAGACATGCCCATCTGTCCGGCACATGGTTACTTATTTGTATTTGAAAATTTTGGTGTGGTTTGAGTAGTTGCAATAGAAATTTCTTGGCAAAATTTCATATACTACAAACCGAATTGGTTTTCAATTCTAACAAAAAGCTATATTTCATTGCTAATTCTAGACAAAAATATGAATGCAACTTACCAAATTGAGACCGTGTTTATATACAACTCCATGCTCTCTCCCATTCTGCTTATCCATCACCATAACCATCTCTATCACATCTCTCAACCCTGTACATCTACAGTTAAGTTCCCCTCTCAGCTTCACTACTCACCCAACAGATGACATCTAGAGCCAGCTTTCATCCATTCTTGCTTGATCAATCACTTCTTTACCTCTCTGTGGTCTTGGTTTTCGCAGCCAGCTCAAGCAACTGTATATTTAGTGGCATCTGAATACCAGATATTCAGCTCCTCTCTATTTCAGATACATTCAACATTGGGCTTTCTGATTCTGAATTAATATCTTTTCAGCCAGGCTTTGCACTGATCACACTCACATTCTGTCATATCCTTGCTCTCTGTAACCTATTTCTGTCACCTACTACAGCAATTGACTCCAGTGATTGAATGCAGTAACTGACTCCGAGGACAGACTCCAGCCACATACTTTAGTGACTGACTCCAGAAAACCACTGCAGCAACAAACTCCAGCAACTGACTCCAGCAACCAACTCTAGTAACCAACTCCAGCAACTGACTGCAGTAATCAACTCCAGCAATTGACTCAATCAGGGGTAGAATCTCTTTCCTCTTTTTGCAACAAACATTTTCCACTCTGCGTGCTGACTGTCAGTTAACATTGCCCAAGGCAGGTTGCATACGAATTACTTATATTCTGTCTAGCTATCACTTCCAGCATCAAGTTTTCTATTGATTCCTCCTCAAACGATGTGTGACATCTGTCATTAACTCCAATGTTCATTATCTTTGTCACTCATCAACTCCATCCGTTATCAATCCTGTCTTTAACAAATTCCATCTCATTATCCTTATCTCTCCAAGCCAACTTGGAAGCCATCTTATCCATCTCTTTCCAAGTACACTTGAATGTGATCTCATATATATCTGTCCAAGCTGATTTGGTTGTGAGTATATCATAGTTGTGAGTGTGGGAATGTGGCAGTTGTATGAGTATTAGAGTTGTAATTGTGTGTCAGAATTGTAACTTGCAAATAGTTCTTGAAAGCAATTCCTCAAGCATCACCCTGTCTCCCTTGGTATTTTTTGGTCTGTGCATATTCTATAGATAGATATGAATAGTAACTGCAATGTTAAGTACCAATGTCTATTCTAGTTCTGAAAGTCAGTAAAAATACAATAGAAAATGGGAATTGCCATCAAAAGTATATGCAATCTGCCATGGTTGTACTGAGCGACAATCGATGGTAGAGTGATATTCGGTGACAAATACAATCAATCAGGCATGATAAGGATGAAATCAACTTTTGAATGGAACATAGGTACAACAAGGATAAAATCCACTTTCAAATACAGGCAAAGGCACAATGTGAATAGAATCAGATGTTTAGTGGAGGCAGAAGTATGATGAGAATGAAATAGGATTTTGAATCCGATTGTACAAGAAGTTAATGACTCATGCCACAGCTTTATACAAAGATAGCCAGAGTTTGGATAAATTATGGTATGAGTGTAGTGTGGACAAGATGACTGTATATAAACCAGGTGTTTGGAAGATGATAAGTTTCCTTCTTTGCTGGTTCTCTAGTCTACGAAATAATTCTATAGCTTCAGCTTCTACTCCTGTTACACATTGAGATTTTGGATTGAGTCTCTTGCATACAGTCTGCATTTATTAGCTACAGGCTATACCCGACTATTCAAGCCCTGTAGCTTTTGCATTTTTATATCCCCTATAACTCTGTATCCTGAATCATGGATACTAATGCGCTGAATCCTGGACAAAGAATCAGTCCAAAATCGATTGTAACTATTATCTTCTCAGTTTAATATATGCCGCTACACCCGCCAGAGTGGTGGTTACTCTTGTTTTGGACTTTGCAATATCCACTGCACTTAGTATTAGCAACAGTCATAAATTCTGGATTCAATTCGGTTCTGAACCCAGAACTAAACTGAATCCTGTGGGTTTCAGACAGTTCCACCTTGAAAACCATCATTCCAATTGAGCAATTGAGTTCTGATTGGATCATCATATATTATAGATGTAGTTTATGCAGTTTTTGACCCTCTTCAACCACCTGCAATCCGAATGGCAAAATGAATGGAATTCATTGAGTTGCTGTGGACTGAATCCGAAAGTACAGCGAAAATCGAATATTTTCACAGTAACCCAATGAATACTAATTGTATTTCAAATCAAACAGTGAGACATGAAAGTGCGTCTAAAACTGCATTATCTATATATATATTATGTCACAATCCAATCAGAACTCAAATACTTCATTAGAGCTGAAATGATGTCATTACTTGGGCAGATGAAAAATAAAATTCCGCTGCAGGTGAAACCCACCAAATCCCAGCAGATTTCAGTTCAGTTCTGAGTTAGAACTGCTTCTGATTGGACTGTTCAGTTAATTGGTTGTTTCAGAAAGAGATCAGGGGCTCCAGTTCGGGTTAGAAACCACTTGTCATTTGACAGTTTTGTTTCTTGGTGGTTCCAAAACCAGACTGGAGTCTTCAGTTATGGTTCAAAACTGGACTGCAGCCGGGCAACCCAGAAACATTGCTAACACAGACTGCACTGTATTTTGATTAGTGGACAACTTCAAAAATCAATTGATTTTGCAGAGAGTCTGCCAATGAATTTAAATAGTTTGCATGAAGGGATTTCACAGACCAACAAATTACTTTGACACATGGGAGAGAGCACATGCAACTGTATTTATATCTGATATCTTTTAGATGTGAAAAGACCCCTACAACTGTCCTGAGAGGAAGCGACATTGTATTTTGAGTATCAGAATCCAACAATCGACTGTGTATGTGAAACACCATAAGTGTGGCTTGTCCGTTCAATTTGTAATGACAGGATGGAAGAATTCAATGATTTTTTTGACTGTATTGAAAAATGTGCTTGAATTCTTTGTTCAACTTGGAATCTCAGTCCCAAAACCCTATTGCTATCATATTTAGCCACATATTGATGTGTTGGAATCCCATCAGCTGTACACATTATAATATTTTTTGCACAAATGACTGTTGGATATACTAGAGGCCAAACAATCAGTGGGAACATATTGGCAACAACTGCCTGGAAGTGGTACATTTGCTTTAAGGGCAAGGTTTTGATATCAACAACTACCTACACCAATGACCATTTGAAGACTGTGAAGATGGTGTCAAGACCAAGATCCCAGTTTGTGGTAAGATACATCACATTTCAATCAAATCAGAAGAATCTCGAATCAATATCCAAAGTTAATTGATCAGAATTAATTTATAAAGAACTCATGAAGTATGTGAAAGTACATACAAGAGGCAGCAATACTAATATTAACCGCCGCATCCAGTCGAAAGAAGCCAAGAAGACAAATCTAAAGGCACAAGTAAAGTCATTCGAACAAGAGAAAAATCTGATGAATCAACAAATCACCTGAATCCAAAGTTGAATGGAAGTCACACCAGAATATACAATTGGTGACTTACTGAAACAAATTACAGACCTTAAAGGGCAACTAGCAGCAAGGGTTCCAACAAACAATATAGAACTTCAACAAAACCTTGAAGATGGTCAGGAACAGCTCAGGGTTCAAGGAGAAGAGATAAACAGATATCCAGACCAAGTAGACAGGGTACAGGCATTTGCAGATAATCAGAGTAATGGAAAGAAATAGGGAAACAGAAATCACGAAGGAAGTGACATATCACATTCTTCAGGTACTGATTGAAATGACCTGCAAGGCTGAATCACCCAGTTGGCCTTTGAAATTGCTGATGAACCAAGAACGTTTTTCTTTAAACAAAGCACAATGACCTATACAGCCAATAGATTGGGAGAAGTAGTACTAGCACAAATCTAACTATATGTTGACAAAGTTCCAAGAAACATCAAAATCACAAACCTGAATACTGTATTGGAAATACAGCAATTGGCCTACTGTAGTTAGGATCAACAAACTGCAGCCAAACCAGAACTATCAAAACTTCAGAAAAAAGATTGTGAGTTCTTCCTGTTAGCACAATTTCACTAATGGGTTCCCAGCCTCAACTGGAACGAAGAAGTGCAAAGAAATGCAATTCCACAAAGACTGTCCAATGAATTGAAGAACTTGCTGCTACACTACATCGTTCAAGAAACTGCAATTGATATTGTCAAAATGTGTTCTGAGAGCAATGTACTAATCTGAGCTGAAACTGCAGAAAGATGATCAGGACGATACACATGATGGTCCAAGAAACCAGAGAACAATATCACACCCAGCCTATCATTCCCAGAGACAGCACCTGCAGGGACCATTGTAGGATATCATGGCCCTGCTTCAATAGACCATTCAAGAATTAAAAGAAAAAACATTACTTCAGAGGAGAGAAGGAGACAGTGGGAAGAAAGACTTTGAATGTACTGTGGATATAGCAGGCACTTTGCAGCATCATGTTCAATGAAGTTGAAAGCAGGGTCATGACAGGTGGAGATCAATCTATTCAAATAGGATAAGGGAAAGAAAAAGGAGTCGGAAGTAGAGTTGGAAAAGTTTGAACCGGTGCAATAACAATGGCCATTGTGCTGGGTATGAATTTCCTTCGTCAAATATTGATCCCAGTTTTGGAATTTTGCAGTTTCCAATTCAGAGTACTTAAATAAAAAAATCTTCAAGGACAGCAAGCATTGCTTTCTGAAATGTTCACTGAATATCAGATATATGATCATCAACACACACACTGCAATCAACTGCAGAGCCATATTGATAGCATTTGTTATGGATTTCATTCACCATCATCAGCTGAAAGAAAAAGAATTGATTGAATGAAGAGAACAAGAGGTCATAGATAGAAAATCCATCGAATCAGGAACAATCAGGACAATGGTGAAATTGAATATAGAAATATAATCCCACCAGAAGCAACTACCAGTATTCGTAACTAAATTACAACACTATCTGATTATATCAGGACATCATTGGCTCCAACTCCACTATTTAACAGTCAGGTTTCAGAGTCACAGAATTGGCTTTGAAACTAATTACTGCCAACAGCATTGTCAATACCATTCAAGCATATGGATATAGGGAAATCATATGGAAACAACAGTGGGCCCAGAGAATTTTAGGCTAGGCAATTGTGCGGTAGCCATCTCATTGTTTATGAAAAGAATAAAGAAAAAGGAGATCAAGATTCATGCCCTCACACTGTTGAAATTTATAAGGCTTGAGAAATGAAGAACCTACAAGAAAATCCTGATGAAAAAGTTATTCCAAAGCAAAACCTTCAGTCTCTACCCATGTTCAGCAAGGTAATCGTGGAAATGCTATCACTGCACCAACCCCATCATCATAAAAGTAGCATACAGGAGGGCTTCATGCGGACCAATAATCGTTGATGCTCCATTGAAGCTCACTTTTACTGCTGCAGCCTATGTGTCTTGTCGCACCATTGTACTCTCTTGCATTGTAAAAGTTGGCTGTCATACCTATTTGACGAAAATACACCTCGCGATACAGATAACTCATGATTCAATTCCTTCAATGCAGACATTACTCGGATAAATTGCATGCCACTGATTTTTCGGTAAAGGCAGTCAGCACTCTGATAACACTAATGCACTGTATCTGTTCCCTCCCGTGCCCAATATTGTGTGACCAAAAATCATTGATGCTCCGTTGAGGCTCACTTGTACTCCTGCAGCCTATGTGTCTTGCTGCACCATTGCACTCTCTTGCAACGTATAAGCTGGCTTTCATGCATATTCTACAAGCATACACCTCCCGATAAAGATAACTCATGATTCAATTTCTTTAATGCAGACGTTACTCGGATAAATTGCAAGCCACTGATTTGTCGAAAGAGGTGGTCAGCACTCTGATAACAATAATGTACTGTATCTGTTCCCTCCGGTGCCCAATAATGTGTGACCAAAAATTGTTGACGGTCCATTGATGCTCACTTTTACTCCTGCAGTCTACGTGTCTTGTCAGACCATTGCACTCTCTTGCATTGTAAAAGTTGGCTTTGATGCATATTTGACGAGAATGCACCTTGCAATACAGATAACTCGTGATATGGTTCCTTCAATGCAGACATCACTTGAATAAATTGCATGCCACTGATTTGTCGATAAAGGCGGTCAGCACTCTGACAACACTAATGCACTGTATCTGTTCCCTCCCGTGCCCAATATTGTATGTCCAAAGATCGTTGACACTCACTTTTACTCCTGCAGACTACCTGTCATATGGCACAATTGCATTTTTTTTGTTTTTGAAAGCTGAATTGCATACCTATTTGACAAGATTGTATCTTGCGATATAGATAAATCGTGATTTAATTCGTTCAATTCAGATGTTTCTCGAATACATTACATACCCCTGATTTGTCGATAAAGGTGGTCACTACTATGAAAACACCAATGCACTGTATCTATTTGCTCCTGTGCCCAATATTGTGTAACCAAAAATTGTTGACGCTCCGTTGACGTTTACTTTTGCTCCTGCAGCCTGTGTGTCATTCGCACAATTGCACTCTATTCGATTGTAAAAGCTGACTTTTATTCTTATTTGGCAAGTTTGTATCTGGCGATACAGATAAATCGTGATTTAATTCATTCAATTCAGTGGCTACTTGGATGAATCGGTTACAACTGATATTTTCATGACAATATTGATATCCATTCATTAGCAGTTGTAATACCTGTTTCAATATGACTATATTCTATGCATAATGGTACTAATATTTGACATTTGACGGACAGTTTGCCTAGCTGTTGAAATATATTCATTAGTATTATCTCGCGTTCGACCGGCTTTGCATTGCATAATCATCATCATATGAGTGTATATTATAAATTGTCCACTTTCGTCATCCAGCTGGTTGTGCCAAATATTCATGGTCACCCATAAGGTCTTTGTGAGATTGCCATCATGTGTACAGGGCCGGAGTAGCCGCTTATGCAGTTGGAGTTTCATTTAAATTATTGATATCGGCTGCTTTTTAAATTGCTTCATCTTGTGATCAGACCGCAACTAGTGGGATAAATATAACAACAATGATGTGAAATTCACGTGGCATATTATGTATCAATTAAGTTTTTGCTCCCATATTTAAAACAATGATTGTCAATATACGCAAGCTGATAGGTGGTGTATCTCGCATATATGGCATAGTCAAAGTTTATACACTCGGTTCCATCCCTGCACATGTACAGACAATTTTTTCCGGTGTCACAGAAATCATAGAAAACTAACAAATGCAAAAATAGGACAAAAAACACATTTAGGATTAACATACTGTCGAAAATAGCATTATGACAATCCGTGACTAAATGATGATCGATGCTTATGGGCCATCATACTTCGTACCCATATGTTCAGACATCTGTATAACAATCAGTGGGGGACAAGGCATACAAGGGAAAATATCGTACTGATTCAACTGTTTTGACTGGCATAAACTCTTTAGCAGGCTTTCCAATTCCTGATTGCAAATGACTAGTTCCCGGAGGAGAGGGTGGTTGGGCCATAGATGATGTGGCAGGATTGGAATTTGTATTTGGAGTTAACACCACTGGAATCTTCAATTCAGTAGTGCTGTACATTCTGTTGCGCTCGCAAAAGTAATCTTCTGCATCTGCCTATTCCGGAGTTGTCAATTCCTCAAGGTTCATTCAATTCGTGCGAAAGGTATCCAGCCGTTCCTCCACTGATTTGTTGATTGTGGCAACCACCCAGTCAGGTTCATCATCATTACTCAGCTCTGCATACTCATTGTCTTCTGCATCTTCTTCCTCATCTTCATCATCTTCCTCGTCTAAAGTTGCAACATCATCAACACTATCTCCAATTGCTTCCAACATCTCTTCAAATGTCATTTTAGTTGTATCAGCCACCGCTCTTTTCAACATAGTATATTGCTCTCTCTCTACCACTGCTTCTGCTTCCGCAACCCTCTCTCTTGCTGCTGCTGTTTCACTCTCCACCAATTCCTCAATCCACTTTTCCTTTGCTTCCTTGCTCACAAAGTTTGATTCAGATCTGCGCTCTGCTGCACGCCATTGTTTGCAAAGGAGACAACAGAAAGCATCAAGTGCTCGGACCTGTTCTGCCTCGACACTAGTCTTGCCTTGGTTCACTTGATGACGTCGTTTTGTAGTGCGTATTGTCAATTTGCTGTATGTGCCGGCCAGGAGTCTTTAAAAAGAATTTTGGTGTGTAAATCAGATTTGTTGCTCTTTTGTGTGGTTCGTGTGGACTTTGTTTTTGGCGATGATGGCAGTTGGACGGTGGGGGACAGGTGGGTCTTCATAATTGTAGGTTCGATCTAGTTTGACGACTGAAATGATCATACGAGCAGGCGCTAAAGCTGACATGACTTTGCACTATGTTCAACCTGAAGGCAATATCCGTTCAACATGACTCCATAAACTGTTTCACATGACATTACTTCAGTTTTAACAGCTATTGCACTGAACATACATCAATCGGCAGCTATGACAAAAACATTATATTGCCGGCCATTCATTTTTATTTATTATTACCAACAATCAACAGGGCATGTATAAGGCCAACATCCTTGCAAATCTTCCACCATACAGCAGGGTCCATCGTGAAATTCTATAATACTAGAATGTATATAATGACCTCTCAAAATGTCGATTCGACTTGAATTTTGCAAAATGTCTTATATATTCTCCTGATTCTCCCTCTTCCCCACACTCAAATTCTTCTCTCTTCACATACAATATCCTCAAGTAATGGCTGAACCACAACAACCTGCTTCTAGCAGTGATTCCGGGAATGTATCCACACACATGCCCGCCTCCACTGTGAACACCTCAATTAATCAAACATTGCTCTAACGACGCACACGGAATCCCCACCGAATAGCAGCTGATATTGCAACGAGCAATATGCATAACGACGAAATGTTGAAAATTGTATCCAAAACTGGTGCCAAAAAAAACCGGGAAATCCATGCAATCAGATGTGAGTAATATAAGCTATAAGAACGACAGACAATTAATCAAATTCAATTAGCTGCAATTAGTTCAGAATTACGTGAGCAGTTCAACCAGAGCCGCAAAGGCAACCGTCCGTGATCTGCCAAGGCATTGGTCTGAACAGTGCGTAAAATTGAATACCTTGATATTGTCAACTCTGGAATTTTCACAGACGAATTTTCTGACAAACGGCCTTGGGAATAGACAAGAGCTTCGTAAAGAGTGTGAGAGGAAGCCACAAAAGAGTATATGATTGAAGTTAGTACTATTGCTCACCATTAAATTTTCACAGCAGCAACCGAATGATAATAGATTTTTAACATGTCTGCAACCATGGCCAGGCAACGTGGGCGTATACAGCTTGAGTAGGCAGACTTGCGCAACGTGCTCAACATGGTCAATATGGCTAAATATGGCATATCACGCACTGGCATCGAGGAAACGAAGAATCTGATTGAAGAGCCGCAGGTGGAGATTCGAGAAGAAATGAGACTGGGTGTTGAGTTCCCAGGCGATAAGAGTGTGAAGGCGGTCATGGAAAAGCATCCATCCATGATCTATGATGATCTCTTGCCTGGCTGCCTTCTTTGCCAAAATATGGTTGCTCGAAATCCTTACACTCGCTGGAGGCACAAAGGCACGAAACCTTCCACTACTACAGTTCCCACTGCAGCATGTCGTAGTCTTGAAAGATTGGCTCATCTCAGACTTTTGAACAAATTTATGCCATTCAAAGATTCAGAAAACGAAGCAGAAGATGATGACATGTACCATTTTCGCGACTCCAGTACTGATGGCACCGATGAATCACATATGCCCTCCCACCTTTCAATAGAACAATTAGTAATAACTATTTCACAGGGAATGGCAGCATTGATGAAGCAATTGAAAATCTTAGTGAATAGACAAGTGGGTTTATTGGGCATACTCAAAGCTTCAATTTGCAGTGACTTTTTTGGATATTATGTGCAGTATTATTATGGGGACATTTAATTTTGATATCCAATCTATTTGAACAGTGTCAGCTGTCAAAACATGTAATATAATAGTGAATGAAATGCAACCTAATCTGTGAAGTGTGCAACGTTAGTATTATTGGAGTTTTGTACATATATATTGAAAATTCAATTGTAACTAACCAAGTTCATATTGCAAGGCACCATCTTCTCAAATTAGAATGAAAGCCATCTTTAACAATGAATAACCTATTTGTAGGTGCACATACATTTAAACTACGGGACTGAAAGTGAGCGTCAATGGAACGTCAACGATTTTTCGTTGTACAACACCTCTAGCATGAGGGATTATAGGTGCTACATTCATATGTTCTGTTGTCTGACTGCTTTTATCGACTAAAAAGTTCTCAATAATGCACCGATGCTATCTCTGAAAATGAGTATCTGCAATTATTCAATCACAATTGATCGGTATCACAGGACGCATTATACTCAAATCAGGACGAACGCCATTCATTACTGTTGATTCTGATATTTGAGCTTGACCATACGCGTAGGCTACAGGACTGAAAGTGAGTGTCAACCGAGCGTCAACAATTTTTGGTGGTACAACACCTCTAGCGCGAAGAATTATATGTGCTACGTTCATATTTTCAATCTGCTGACTGCCTTTATTGACTAAAAGGTTCTCAATGATGCACCAATGCTATCTCTGAAAATGAGTATATGCAATTATTTAATCACAATTTATCGGTATTGCAGGATGCATCATAATCAAATAAGGACGAACACCATTCATTACAGTTGATTCTGATATTTGCACTTGACCATACGCATAGGCTACAGGACTGAAAGTGAATGTCAAAGGAGCATCAATGATTTTTGGTCGTACAACACCTCTAGCGCAAAGGATTATATGTACTACGTTTATATTTTCTATTTGCTGACCACCTTTATCGACTAAAAGGTTCTCAATGATGCACAGATGCTATCTCTGGAAATAACTATCTGCAATTATTAAATCACAATTTATCGGTATCGCAGGACGCATCATAATGAGATAAGGCCGAATGCCATTTATAACAGTTGATTCTGATATTTGCGCATGAACATACGCATAGGCTATGGGACTTAAAGTGAGCGTCAATGGGGGGTCAACAATTTTTGGTCGTACAACTCCTCTAGTGCAAGGGATTACTTGTGCTATATTCATATTTTCGAATATCTGACTGTTTTTATTGACTAAAAATATTCTATGATACACCGATGCTCGTTCTAAAAGTATATATTAGCAATTGTTAAATCACAATTTATCAGTATCGCAGGACATATTATAATCAAATAAGTATGAACGCCATTTCTACAGGTGATTATGCTATTTGCACGTGACCATATACATAGGCTCCATGACCGAAAGTGAGCGTCAACAGAGTATCAACAATTTTTGGTCGCACAACACCTCTAATGCGAGGGATTATATGTGCTGTTTTCATATTTTCCATCTTCTGACTGCTTTTGTCCATTTAAAAGTTCCCAATAATGCTCCAATGCTATCGCTGAAAGCATAAGTAATGAAAAGATCACCATATTGAAATTGATTTGATACAATGAAAAACTAGGCAGAAAGCGTGAAATGTCATTTGATGCATATGCGATCCTTTCCATTGACAAAATTCAGAAGAACCCATTTTTAGGACCGGCAGGTAAGTCCTGGCGGGTCTAACTGAATCCGGTAAAACCCACAGGTTGGCCAGTTCGGTTCGGGGTTCGGAACCGGAAATTATGTCCAGGTCGGGTTTGGTACGCTTCCAGAACCGGAACCCGACCAAGGGCAGGTAACCTGAACCCATTGCTAATACTAACTGAGGAATATAGGTGATCATGATGATGAGAACCCTCCAATATATGTAGTTGACCTTCCATGGGCTACTGTTTTTCTCTGACATTGTAACCTAGAACAGTATACGGAGCAGGAACAAAATTGGAGATAGCTGATACAATTTATTGGGGTATTTATGTTTGACTTTGGCAATAGATTCTGTGGTATGGGCTGGATTTCAGTGAAATGGCCCTAGGCTCTGTGCTATAGGCTCAGTGAGCAGTATAGATTGAGTTGAGATATTGCCGGTCTTTCCTGCATTCCAAACTTTTTGCCTGAATATGCATGATACTATATAACTCATCGATGCAGAGTTGTCATCAATGAATACAGCCTGGGGCTTGATTCCCAAAAGATTGTTTTCCAGCTCTGCAAGGCCAAACATAATATTATCACACTCCTAATATCAGTGTCAGAATTGCAGTCAGACTCAAAGTCAAAGTCAGAGACAGCCCACTAAGAAGGGTATAAAAGGCTACTTGGATAAAAAATTTACTAACTCAACTATATACTATTATCTAAACTGGCTTTACAGCTGAATAAAGTTTTTGTAGACTGTGGACAGGAATAACTTTGTGATTATATTGAGTCTTCAACTATTTAACTTTGTTTGGGTGTAATATAAATGATTGATATGCAGATATATTATTGATATTATCAGTTGAGTAGTTCAATACACTGTTGATGTACTCTTGTGGCTCATAACGAGTGAGTGGCGATGTATGGCATTGTTGGTTTCACAGTATAGTAATACTGAGGTTTTGAACGCAGGGAACACGATGGACACATGAGTTGGGGAAGGTATGAGTATGATATTATGGGGAAATGGAGTGAGAAATATATTCTACTAAGAGAAGAGATTTAGATGTACTTATCTATTCCTTCCACACTGGGAATTACATGAACTATTCCTATTTGCCTGAAGGAAGCTGATCTAGTTTGAGGAGTTGGATATTGACAGTCAGTTTTGAGAAGTCATAAACAAAAAACATTGTAAATATCTAGTTTGTAACACCCTGGATTGATTAAAAACACAAAATTAAAAATTTTATTGTGACAGATATACAAATACGATTAGATATCATGAGCCCATATCTTATTCACTCCTGCTGTATATTTAAAAAGTAAGCTGATTCTAATTATTTCACCATCAAAGTGTGTTCATACAATTTACTATTTGCACATTTTGAGCGATCCACTTTTTCCAACCAACTCACTTCATATGCCACAATCATATAACTTATAGTCACCAGCCACATTGTATTGTGGTCAAATATTCTAATATTGGATCCCACCAAGTGATCCAAGACTCAATGCAAATGACAACTCAAATAATATTTGAAATTTCATCTCAAATAAATAATATACAGATGTTTTTCCAAATATAGTAGCTTCTGTTGACAATATAGTATATGTATTATTATTTAAACTGGATAGTTGCAATCGACTTGCACCACATATAGCATCCAAACAATAGCAATAATGTTATTCCATTGTGGACAGTATTAATAACAAAACAAGACTTGATAATCATTGTAAATGATTGATTATGGTTTCCAATACCAATATCCATTCTAATATTCAATTATGCAAACTCATTGCACACATACAATATCTGAATAGGCTTAGATTGAGATGGCAGCAGGGTTCAGTGAATGATGAAGGAAAAGCCATCATATTTTAATATCAGAATCTTATTGCCGTAGTATAATGCATTCTGGGCAACTGACCATTCCAAGTGTATCAATCTTATTTCCCAGTATAGCCAATTGATGCAAGTGGTAAATATATATATGCAAAGATATGGACCAGACACTGATAGTCAAACATACAGTCAAGGTGAATGTTTTTTTCAATCAAAGTATGCTTTGGAGTATAGTAGTATCAGAATGTGGTGGGAATAAGGTAAACTGTCAGAATATTATGATTTCAAACTGTCACAGCATTAGAAATCTGTGGGAGTATCACAGTGTTTGATGGTTATAGTGTCTAGTGGTAGTGGCATAATTCAATTATGGTATTATAGTATTGTACTATTATAAGGTTGACACTTTTCAAGAATCAATACCAGATTGACAGTTATTCAAGTCATACTGGGTAGTAACAACACCATATTTGCAAAAACATATTTTCAATAATTAAGGCTATTCAACCATCTGCACCCATAATAACCAAAATACAATGTGAACATTGGTGAGAATACACCTCTTGGGACTGGCTCTGCCATTAGTTAATTTAATATTTATGTATCTTTCATAAAACTCACTATGCAACACCAACACGAGTTGTTTTAATATTTGTTTGACTTGATTTTGGCCACAATTGAAATTTCCGAACCAAAGTACACTTGTATATGAGTTCTCATCAAATTCAAATCTAACCTCTGACACTGAAATCCAACTTCCAGCACTAACAACTGCTAGGCTCCAATTGAAAGCCAATAATAGCGGTAACCCAGCCTTTTTACTCTGTCTGAATGTACTCCATAATGCAAATCTATTGAGCATACCTGCAAGTCAAGTGAAGTTGATTTGCAAATGATCAAAGGAGGTCAGCAACAGAGAAGAAGAACGATGTAGAGGAGAAGGAGTAGAGCAGCCAGTCTAGAGGCAATGATCAATGTACTCTAATGTGCTTACAGCATCTGAATATACTCGACACGACAAATCACATGAGTATATTTACGAAATGATAGAAGTTGATCTGCACAGGATCACAGGGGGTATGCAATGGAGGATGAGTACGAAGAGGTGGAGATTGAGGAGTAGAGCAGCCAGTCAAGAGCAAATAATGAACATACCCCATCATACTTGGACCATCTTAATAAACTCCCCGAAAGGAATCGAATAAGCATGTCCATGAGACAATTGGAATTGATTAGTAAAAGTTTGAAGGGGGTCAGCAGTGGAAAAGTAGAAGGAGAAGGGAAAGAAGTACAGCAGCCAGTTGAGAGCCAATAATGGATGTATTTGATTGTTCTTTGATATACTTGACATGACGAATCAAATGAACATATCCACATGATACTTGGAGTCCATCTTCAAAAGTGCAAATGGGGTCAGCACTGGATAAGGGGGGGGAAGAAAAGGCAAATGAGGACAGCAGCCAGTTGAGAGCCAATAATGGATGAATCTGATTGTTATTGCTGCATTATAATGTATTTAACGAGATGAATTGGCTGAGTATATCTACAAGGCAATTTAAGTTGATCTGCAAAAGTTCGAAAGGGGGTCAGTATTGAAGATGCAGGAGCAGGTAGAGGAGTGGAGCAGCCAGTTGAGACCCAATAATGGATGTACCTGATGATTCTTCAACCGTCTGAATGTACACAACATGACAGATTGAATGAACGTCTTTACAAGTTGATTGGAGTCGAACTGCAAAAGTACTACAGAGTATGCATGGTGATGGCAATGGCGATAGAAATGGTATTGGTATTGGTAATGGCCATTGTGATGCTGATGGTAATGGTGATGGCAATTGTGATGGTGATAATGGTAGTGACAACTGTGCAAATGATAGATGGTACATGTAAAATAAGGCTCCAGGAACAGGAATGGTTGTTAGAGCGATGGTGATGAAGAGTGTAATGGCAATGGTAATGGTTATGATTATGGTGACAACAGTGGAAATGAATGGTGAAGTAAGTAAAATAAAAATTCAAGGGTGAAAATAGTTATCAGGGTGATGGTAATGGTAATAGCTATGGTGGTGGTGAGAGCAATAGTAATGGTAAAAGTGATAGTGCTGGTAATACCGGTGCAAATGAAGGATACAGCAAGTGATATAATGCTTCAGGGGAGTAAATGGTTGTCAGAGCAATGGTGATTGTGATGGTGAGAACGGTATGCATAAAGGGTGGAGTGAGTGAAATGCAGCTTCAGGGGTTAAAGATTAGAGAAAAAATATTCTCCGTCCAAAATTGGTATAGAGAATTTTATACTGGCTGGAATGGTTATATCAACATGAGTTTTACAAACCGAGTGGATCAGAGAGTGCACTCATCATTTGCTCATTGTAGCAATGATATCAAGCTTCCAATATCATAATTCGAGCAAATACAGCTCCAGCCAATTTCAAAAACCTCAGAAACCCAGTAATGACCTCAGAAACCTGAAACTGAAAAAAGTGTTTTTGCAAATACATCTCTTGAATATTGAGTAGCGAGAAGCCAGTATAGCCTATAGATCAAACTATCAGCAATCTTTCCAAGGTGAAATGTCAATCTGTTATATCAAACGGATTAATACTGATTGAACTTCAGCTAAGATATCAATATGGTCTAAAAAACCATACTATAGCAATTACAAATCAAGAATCTTTTACAACATTATTTCATTCTCTAGAGGGGCCAGTAAAATGTGGAATCAAGGTTGTGTGTGTGCATGGTCATACTTGTCATCCATATTGCTGGATTGCATCCTGTTTTGCAAACTTTCAAAATAATATAATCCAACTGGGGTCCAGTATGACTGGTATTTCCATTGAAAGTTAGATACTGATGACATGTCTGGCTTGAACAACAAACCCAGATGACATCATCCCCAATGATGAAAACCTGTGTTAGTAGAGGCTGCAAATGATGTATGGTTGTAAAAGTTTGAAAACTGCGCAAAATGTGCAAATGCTCATGCAGGTTACAACATGTATATCAACATACGTATCAATCAGCTTCAGTAGCTCTTGAAGGGTGTTTTTAAAGATCCTATATGGGAATGGATTGTTGATTTTCTGACAGATATTGATGGTACAAAAAAGGCATATAAGCTGATAGAAAATTTTTTTTTCACACTACTTCATTTTTCTAATATTTACTAGTTTGGCAACAAATCAACTGGTAGCAAATACAATGATTTATTGAAGGTTTGGGTGATAGTACTGGCCCCTCTTTTCAAAGATCATCTCAATGACTTCCAATTTCTCCAATCAGTTGCTAACTGCATGCTGATTACTACATACCACTTGCACATTGATGTCATACTTGAATATCATAAGAACGTACTTTATGGCATCAGCAAAAATACATATTTCTTTTTACCATTTCACCAACATCAGTCTATAAGCCAAACACCCAATGACTATTTTTTATATCACTAGATTGATTGTATCAAGGAGATCGATTTCACTTCTATCAGTAATACTGAAATGTTTGAAGCTGTTCACAAAATCCTTATGAACGATATTCATTCTATATCAATGAAGATTACCTATATTCTACAAATATTGCGATAGGAAACACATTTCATTTGACCCAAGTCAAGACTCAGCAGTTTATACTATCAGATTGAAGCTGATCTACTGTCAGCCAAGGTTAATACATACAGAAAGGTACTTATAAATGACTTTCATTCACATGAAATACCAATATCGAGTCTTTATTCTCATATCAATTTGATGATGAGAAAGTATAAAACAATTGTATTTCTAGTATTTTCCAATAATTTTACTATATCAGAGATAATTCAATTACTGATATCATATTTTGCAGTTTTTTGTATAGATCCAAATAACAGATCAGACCTGCAAGTTTTTTGGTCACAAGAAGTATATATTCTTTATCAAAAGATTTATATAGCAAATTCTATTCATATCACATCACAGTAGTACAACAATTTGATACTGTTATATTCAAAATACAAGATGTATAGAGAAATACTTTTGTAATAGCAATCAATTTGACTACATCTTGTTACGATATAATTGAGTACTACAAAATCAATACTGGGTTCAGCAACCAAACTATCACAAGACGAATATACTCTATGATGTTTATTTTGACAATTGCATTAACACCAGGGAAGTCAACATTTCCGGATGAATAGCATAGAACAGTACATATCACAGTCTTTTAGTTGTATAATCATTAGCATATCTGTTGTCTGCAATCTAAAAATTAATCATATAATAATTATTTATCAGGATATACAATAATAATCTTCATAAATCAAACATATATCTTCAGTTAAAATTTCTGTATATCTTGTGCCAAGTGGAGGTAGTAACAATAACAAATATTATATTAACCTTTATACATCTTTGAAGATATATAATATGATATACTTGATACTGTCAGCCTACCACACCGGTTTGTCAGAGTCTGGACAATTGTCACAGTTGTTGCCAGAGTTGTTGTTAGAGTTGTTGTCACAGTTGTTGTCAGAGTTGTTGTAACACTCGTTGTCAGAAATAGTGTTGGCAATGACCTATAAGGTTGATAAGAATTAATGAACCAATTAAGTTCATGGCAGATGAAATTTGCCATCAACATCGTATTGCAATGTCTCAAACCAAATGTGAATTGATTTGTCACCATGAAGCTGAATTGAACAAATCTCAAAAAGAATGTGTATCAAATTGCTGCTTGGTTCTATTACAGTCGAATTAATCTGATTTGTTGCCAATACTAGTTAGAGTTGTGGTCAGAGTTGTCAAAATTGTCAGAGTTGTCAAAATGGTCAAATTTGGTATACGGGTTGAAGTTGTCAAAGCGATCAGAGTTTGAGTGCCCCTACTGACCAAACCAGTGAGCCAGTATTGAGCCATCTTATATTATACTATTATGTTACAGTGAATCCATGTTTGCAATATTAGCTACTGTTGGAGTTGCTGCAATCTATTATATCAGGTCAAAATTAGCCACTGTCAGCTGCTATCAAATACTCTATCACAGTATCATACTGTTGGCCATGGTTGGATGAATATTGCAGTCAGTACAGGAGATGTTCAATTCCAGAACTGTACAAATTGTAAAAGATGTACATACTGTAGCACTATATTAATTTGATATACCATATATGAAAATCTTTAAAATTGCTACACAAATTAGAAGAACTTGATTACATATTCAATTCTTAGTAACATATTATACTCATATAAATCCATATAATCTTGAAAATTGAATACGCATATACAAGTATATAATAGTACTTTATAAGCCCTCATATCCCATGGTAATATCAATATGGCACTGCAGTTACAATAAATATATTACAAAATTTAGCAGTAATTGTGATGACAAATAATGATTATGGTTGCACAAATACTTTTTCTGATATAAAGCAATCAACAATTATCCATTTCAATAAGTATCCATATCAGCAAACATACTTATGTCTTATTGATGTTTCCGAGATTTTTGCCACAGTTCTCAAGATTCTGCTGGGTTGCTAAGGTTTCTGATATTGGCAGAAACTGTATTTACTCAAATGACATTCATGAATACTTGTTAATGATATTGGGATACATGATTTACCTTGATTATGGGTAAACTCTGTTTGATGATGGCAAAATCAACTCAGTTGACATAAATTATATTGCCGTTTCCATCCCAATCTGAGTTCAATTTGTTTCTACCAATTTTGCACTTAGAGAAATTTCTCAAATTCTTCAAGCCTTGAATCACTCCATCATCTCCATCACCATCACTCTGTCAACCATTCACACCTTTGATGACTTGTTCTTTCTTGTATCTGTACTATTGTTACCATTACTGTCACTATCATCATCACCATTGACATTAATCTGACAACTATCCATATCCCTAATGTTTCATTTTACTCACTCTACCCATAATTTGCACTGTTGTCCATATCACCATCACTTTCACTATCAGTATCACTGTCACCATTACCATTACTATTACAGTCATCATTATTATCACCATTGCCCTGACAACTACTTATACTTTTGAAGTGTTATTTTACTCACTCTATCCTTTATTTGCACCATTGTTACCATCACCATCACCATCACAACTTACCATTATTATTTCCTGATCATAATCCACTCACTGCACCAAGCTTTGTGTTCTTCCTGCAACTCCAGTACTGACTTCCATTGAACTTGAGCAGATCAACTGTAAATGACTCATGGGTATGCTGAATCAATTCACCTTGTCAAGTACATCAGGCTGGTGAAAGCATACTGGAGAATGTCTATTATTGACTCTCAACTGGTTGCCCCAGTTTCCCTTCTTCTCTATATTCGCCTTCTCCCCCTGTTCCTCAAGTACTAACACCTGAGAAAATTTGCAGATCAACACCAATCAACTTGAGGGTATACTCAATCGATTCATCTGGCAGCGTTGATCCAGATGGTTCAACCATGCTGGGGTACATCAATCATTGGCCTTCAACTGGCTTTGCTCCTTCTCATTATTCTCCGCCTCCTCCTTTAGTTTTTGCCACCTTCAAACATTTGCAGATCAACCACATCTCACTTGTGGGTATAATCAATCAATTTGTCTTGCCGAGTACATTAAAATTGGGCAAGTATCCTGTGATATATCCAATATTGACTCTCATCTGGCTGCTGTACTTCTCTATCTCCGCCTTTGCCTCCTCCTTCTCCTCCTCCTCAATTGCTGACCTTCTTCAAACTGTTGCAAATCAACTGCAATTGATTCATAGTTATGCACAATAGATTCACTTCACCAAGTAAATCAAGACAGGTCAAGCATGCCAGAATATATTGATTATTGGCTCTCAACTGGCTGCTATACTTTACCTCCTTCACCGTCTCCTCCTTCCCCAATTCTGACCCCCTTGGAACATTAGTGGATCCACTTTGATTCATATATATATATGTTCAATCACATTGTCTCACCGAGTACATAATCGCAGTTCAAGTATACTTGGATATGTCCAATATTGACTCTCAATGGTCTGCTCTTTCTTGCCTTCTGCATCGTCATCACCGCCTCCTGATGATCTGACCACTTTGAAATCCATGGCGATTGACTCCAATCGACTTGTAAGTATGCTCATTCAATTTGTCCCACCGAGTACATCATGATGGTGCAAGTGTACTGGGGTATATCCATGGTCGACTCAGGACTGGTTGCTCTACTTCTTCTACTTCTCTGTCTTTACAACCATTTCCGCCTGATATGCTGACCCGATTCAAACTTTTGCCAATGAACTCTAATCGATTCATTGGTATGCTGAATCAATTAATCACGGCAAGTAGACCCACACAGTGCAAATACACTGGGATATATCTATTATTGGTTCTTGACTGGCTGCTCTACTTCTCTATACCTGCTCTACTTCTTTGCACCTGCCTCTGCATCTTCTTCTGCTTCTTCTCCTGCTCCCCCATCTCTCTACCCTCACCACCAGTAGGGTTGTGACCATGAACTGGTATAGAAATTACATGTATGATCAAACAATTTCTTTTGTGCAATGGTAGGATGGTACAATGACAAAAATGGGAATAGCGAGTTATTAGTGTGAAATGCTGGATCACAGTTTAATGAAAACTCATAAACAAGTGTATATTCATTGTGATATTGCAATAGTAACCTCAACAGGGTCATATAAGGGGTAAAGTGAGCAAATTCTGCTTAGCTTGCCAAGGGTTGTGAGGTTGCTGATATTTTGCAAATTTGTGAAACTTTCATGAATACTTCATGAAGTCAGGTCAAAGATAGAGCAGGGTTGCCCACTCTGAGGAATACATCATGAACTTATTATGAACTGTTGTCAAGTATAGTACTTGGGTGCACAACTTGTACAGAGTCCCTGTAGACTAATCTCGATTATATGCTTTCTGTACTCTCAAATATTGGAGAGCTGAACAATGTACTTTTGGTTTCTGTTGATGCTTATGATACTAGTAAATAAATGATAAAGTTTATAGAAACCAAATCATATAAATAGTATACTGATTCAAGAGATTGTAAAAGTCTGTTGAAAGTATAACTAGCTGCTTTGCTCTTCTCACATTTGGAGTATATATGAATATAATCTTCAATTAATTTTGCTATTTCAGGTAACAAAATATTTTATCTTGGACATTGAATTGTCTTATTCTGGACCCTGTATCCTGTTCCCTTGGAATAGTATTGTCAAGGTTTCAAGGCTCGGAGTTCTAGGGGTTATAAAAACAAAACTGAGGTAGCAGTGATCGTGGGTACTGCGTAACAAACTAGAGACTCGAAATCCGGAATCACAGAAGTGAACAAAGGTTGAAGCTGAAGCTATTGATTGTTTTGTAGACTAGAGAACGAGTGAAGAACAAACCTATCCGCCGCAAATCCAGCACCCATATATACAGCTGACATGACCGTCGTCACCTTTGCTCACTCGTTCCAAAATCCATTCAAACCTCACCCAACTATGTACATAACCCTTTCAACCCATAAACCATACCATAACCATCACGCCATAATTTACAACGCAACTATCAAAACCTGTTTCCTTTCTTCGAAACCTGATTCCCTTCGTATTCCCCATATATCCTTCATCGATCCACACTCTGCCTTCGATCCTCACTCGACACAACCGTGACAGTAGCTCCCCCTCCGACCAGCCGAGTTCTTACGAGGTTGTTGATCTGGGTATACCAGGTTGTTCTGTGTGGAATATATTGATAGCTTGAAGTCTGTCCACATTAACTGCCGGTTCCCAGCTCCTTTCATCCTAGCCCTTCCATTTGACCAGGTACTGCAATTGGTGTCGAAATATTCTGCTATTTTCAACACTCTCCACTTCGTATTCCTCTTCTCCGTTCACGATAACTGGTGGTAGTGCCGATTCGATTTGCCCTGGTAGAGGATCTTCTGTGACTTTGCTTATGTGGGATATTGGTTGTACTGGATGGATGTGAAGGTCCTTGGGCAACCGTAACCGATAGGCCCATGGGCTGATTACCTCCATGACTTCGTAAGGTACGAGGCGTTGCCAGTCCAGCCTCTTGCTTGGTCGCTGTGTTGCAATATTCCTGGCGTCCATCCATACTGGATCCCCAGCTTTCATTTCCACTCCCTCTCGTCGATGCTTATCCACCTGCTCCGCTTGAATAGCTTGTGCCCAATACATTTCAGCTTTCATTTTTTCAAACATATCGTTCATTTTCCGGGAGAGGGTATTTGCGTTTACTTCCATGATATCGTTTCCGTTTTGGACTGGGTGTTGGCTGAAGGTTATTCTTGGATGGAATCCGTAATTGCGGAAAAATGCTGAACATCCTATTGTTTCCGAGGCATGATTGTTTGACGCAAACTCTGCCATTGGTAGCCATTGTGTCCAGTCATTCTGTTGATAATTGACGAATGCTCTGAGGTACTGTTCCATAATGGCGTTCATTGGCTCTGTTTGTCCATCCGTTTGTGGGTGAAATACTGTGGACAGTCTTCAATTGAGTCCAAGTCTGTCACAAATGTGTCTCCAAAATTCGGAGGCAAACTGAGGTCCTCTATCCGATACTATAGTGTCTGGTAAACCATGTAACTTAAACACTTCTCGTATAAACATTTCGCCCAGCTTTTTCCCATCAGTATCGTCCCGGCATGGAACTAAATGCTCCATTTTTGACAATCTATCGACCACTACCCATATAGCATTATTCCCCTCGCTTTCTGGTAGTCCCACCACGAAATCCATACTTAGATCTTTCCATGGTTGTAGAGGTATTTCCAGTGGTTGGAGCCATCAGTGGACCTTCAGATGTGTTGCCTTGCTGCGTTGGCAAACATGGCAGTTCCGTACATATCTGTCCATATCTGCCCTCATGCCTGGCCACTGATGATTTCTTTTGAGTAACTCGAGGGTTTTTGCTCGTCCTGGATCTCTGGCCGCTGGTGTATTGTGATGTTCTTTGATCAGTTGGAGTTGGTCTGATGCTTTGTTGTTGATGATTTCGGTTGTGTTTAAGCATAGTCCTTCGCTACTGTCAAACGGGCAGTCTTTACAAACATTTTGAATCCAGTTCCACAATTCTTCTGGACCAACCTCTTCCTCATCCCGATTGACTACTTCCGCGAATGCTACCACCAATCCCGTTTTTCATTCTCTGATCAAGATTCTCCGTTTTTCGCACAATTTGGTGGGTTTTTTCTGCCCCCCCCTTTGGAGGTATGTCTCCTGGCATTCTGATAAGTGCATCGGGTTTTTGATCTTGTTTCCCTGGACAGTAAATAATCTTGAACTTGAATCTTGACAGGAATTCGGACCATCTCGTTTGTCTCCTATTGAGCAGTTTCGACGTCATAAAGTACTCAAGGTTCTTGTGATCTGTCAGAATATTAATTGGATGTACTGACCCTTCACATTCCGGTCTCCACCATTCTAGCCATTTGACGATGGCTCCCAACTCCTGATCATAGATTTTGTAATTTTCTTCCGCCGGTGTATGTTTCTTTGAGAAGAATGCTACCGGATGAAGAATTCCTTGATGATCGTACTGTGATAATACTCCAGCGGATATGTAATTTGATGCATCAGTCTCCAAGACAATCTTCTTTTCGTAATCACAGTGTGCCAGTACTGGTGCTGTTGTAAACGCTTCTTTTAACTCGGAGAATGCTCTTTTTTGATTGCGGCCCCAGTGAAAAGGTACCAGCTTTTTGGTAAGTTTTGTTAATGGTTGAACCACCCTACTATAATTCCTTGTGAACCTTCGATAGAAATTGGCGAAACCCAAAAAGGCCTGAACCTCCTTCAATTTTCCGGGTGCTTCCCATTCCTTGACTGCTGTTACTTATTCCGGGTCCATCCTTATCCAGTTTACTCCAACTATGAATCCCAGGTACTTAACCTCTTGTTGATAAAATTCGCACTTTTCTGCTTTCAAGTATAATCCAGCTTCTTTCAGCATTGTCATTATTGCCCGGACATGTTCCTTATGCTCCTACTTATTGCGTCTCATGAATGGTGTTGCTGCTATCGCAAATATGTCTATCTTTGACTTGTCTGATTCCGCTGTTTCCATATGATTGTCCCATACCCACACGCACGAATGATGTTGACAGTATTCCTGACAGTAGTCGCTTTCGAATCCTATTCTTTTCTTCTGAAATTTGACTGAAAGGTCGTGAAGCTGTAGCCATGGTAACCCTAGTACTATTGGATAGTGTCCTAACTTTGTGACAAACGCTGGGAATTGCTCTTGATGTCCGCGTATGCCTAGGTTCAATTTGGCCATGGTGGTGATTGTTCCTGATTTGATGGGCCTTTCTCTATAACTTCCAATTCTCTTGATTCTTTTAACTCTCTTTCCTCTAATTGATGATGGCGGACGAAATCTTTGTCAATAAATATTATTCGGGTAGCTCCACAGTCTATCAAAGCGTGGGTATCAATGATCTTGTCTTCTATTTTCAGCGAGCATTTCACAACGAGATGTTTGCTTTCCATACAAGATTCCTTCATTGCTGCGCTTGATATAGAAAACTGCGAAATACCAAAACAACCATTGACCGACAAAGGAGATTCGTTTCCGGCGCAATTGCCATCCTTATTGCACTGGACTAAACTTTTCCCGACTCAACTTCCTTTCCTTTCCTAGTTTCCGAATCTGCATCTCCTTCATTTGCTGCCTTTCTGAAAGGTGTTACCTCTGTTTGTCTTGATGCTGCCTTCAACTTCCTTGGGCATGATGCCGCAAAATGCCTGCTATCCCCACAGTACATATATAATCCTCCTTCACTGCGTCTCCTTCGTTCCTCAGGTGTAATTTTCTTCCCATTGACCGCTGAAAGATCCATTGGTGCAGGGCCGTGATAACCTGCAACTGTTCCTGCCGGTGCCGCATCTGGGGCAGATGTGGTGTTGGTCATAATGTCGGACATTTTGTAGCCTTCCCATTGTTCGGACTTCATTTCTGCCGCATGTCTTCTGAGTTGTGAGTCCCGTTTCGAGCAAAACTTGATGAATTCGACGACACTCTCTGGCTCCTCGATATATTGAAGAGAGTCTATGAGTTCACTGGATTGTCCTTGCCGTAATGCATCCAACTGTGCATCTTTGTTCCATTGGACGTCTGCTACAAATCTCCGGAATTCGGCATAATACTGAGAGAATTCACGGTTTTGTTGTTTGAGTCTCAATAGTTCCCTCTTGGCCGTTTGTACTTTGTCTTGATCCTCGAATGCTAGAACTAGTAGGTCAACTAGGTCTTTCAGGGTATCGAGTTTAACTTCCCTGGAGATGTCGTCACACCGTGCCATTATTTGTGCCAAAGCCACACCCTTCAAACATCCAACCATGTATCTCAACTTCTTCTGTTCTGTGTTGAATGCTCTTGGTTTTCCAGCAATCTTCAGCGCCAATTGTACCTTCCATCCTCGAAGTTCCTTTCTATTTTCTCCTGAGAAGCTGGCAATATCATTTACCTTCTCTTCTTTTTCTTTCCTTTCTCCTATTGTCTCTCTTGATCTTCCTTCTGTCAGTTTCAAAATTCGAGTTACCTGTTGGTGATTCTCTTCTGCCAGGTTTCTGAATATCTCCAACTGTGCTTGAGTATCTTCCAGGTTTTGTTTCAACTCTGCTAGGTCTGGATTGCTCTCTTCCAGCTGTTGTTCCAAACTCCAAACTTTTTGCTCCAGATCTCCATGATTGCATGCTTGGGGTACTACCTCTTGTGATGCTGATGCCTGTTGCGTAAGCAGTAACTCCTGCTTCAGATTGTCCTGCTTTTGAATAATCTTCTTTCCTTCTTCCAATAATTCTGATATACGTGCTTCCGTATACGTCACAGATTGCTGTTTTTTTAGCAATTCGTTCAATCTGCTGGTGGTCAGAAGTTGGGCCAACGCTGTCAGCCCCAAGTTGATTTCCTGGATGTGACTCCAGAGCTGTATTTCGTTCATCCCGTCCGTATTCTTTGCTGCCACATTGTTCAGTTCCAATTGTAATGCGCTGGTTAGCGTTACATCGCTAGTTGGTCTTGATGAACCTGCTGACATCCTGACGATCGTGTTCGGAGGCTGCCGTGAGAAGATTTATGGCTGTAAACCTGGAGCGTATTCTTCTGTTCAGGTAGTCCATTACCTGGGCGTTGTTCTCTTGTATTTGTTGAACTGCTGCTGCGATTTCCGCTTCTAGAAACAGGCTAACCATTTACCAGAAAAACACCTCGTACTTGCTGGGCGTTGTTATGATAATCAGTGGAGTTCATAAAGGTGCTTGATGTAATTCTCGATACGCTCCTTTTGATTTATTCGCCTTTCGTTCGTTGTAGTCTGTCCACAAAATTTGGCTTTCTATGTCCCTGGGTGTTGCTTTGATTGTAGATTCTGATGTTGATGTTTGAGCATGTGCCACTCTTCCGATGGTCGTATGTGTGCCTCCGCAGATGTGTTCGCAGTAACACGGTTCTTCGTGCTGACAACTGACGTGAAGACCATGGTATTTAGTCCAGAAGTTCTGAAACACTGGATCGTTGATTTGGAGTCCTCCTCCGTTCTTTGCAGCTTCTGTCCAGTAACTATTCGAAGGGGAAACTGCTTGTGGTTCATCCCGAATGTACACCTCAAGGGGCTCTTCGGTTTCGAGGATGGTAGTGTCAATGCTATCGAATGCGTTGAATGGTTCTGGATCGAAAAGATATGTGGTTTGTCCAGTTAGGTCAAACAAATTGATTCAAGATTGTTCAGGTTTGTTGCTGTCATAAGCTGGCATTTACTCGAGTATGCTGGATCCTTCTTGTCGAAATTTCCAGATGCACACTACGCAGATGGGTCTCCAGAAACTGTGTACCGTTAACCGGTTTTCGAAGTTGCCAACAGACTTAAACACCAGGCACTGAAGATTGCAAGGATGGTGACAAAAGTAACAGCCGCTTCGGTGATGATAACAGCACATATACTTAAATTATTACCAATACAATCGATTGTAGACTCGTTCATCTGTCAAGGTTTCATGGCTCAGAGGTCGAGGGGTTATTAAAACCAAACTGAGGTAGCTGTGATCGCGGGTACTGCGTAACAAACTAGAATCTCGAAATCTGGAATCACAGAAGTGAACAAAGGTTCAAGCTGAAGCTATTGATTGTTTTGTAGACTAGAGAACAAGTGAAGAACAAACCTATCCGCCGCAAATCCAGCGCCCTTATATACAGCTAACGCGACCGTCGTCACCTTTGCTCACTCGTTCCAAAATTCATCCAAACTTCACCCAACTATGTACGCAAACCTTTCAACCCATAAACCATACCATAACCCTCACCCCATAATTTACAACGCAACTATCCAATCCTGTTTCCTTTCTTCGAAACTTGATTCCTTCCATTGAAACCTGTTTCCTGTCTTCGAAACCTGATTCCCTTCGTATTCCCCTATATCTTTCATCGATCCACACTCTTCCTCCGATCCTCACTCGACACAACCGTGACAAGTATGCTACAGCTACTATTCGCTTGAATAATTGTAGATCATCTGCAATCCACCATCTGCCTCTATTCTATATTCATTTATTGTCAAAAGAAGTATCCAGGCTTGTGTATTTCTCCATTGTTCAAACTTACTCTACTTGCTATACAGCAACATCATTAGCCGCACACACTACTACTTTCAATCACTATGAATTGAATTTGACTATAGAAATTGCATTCAACTTTGCAGAAGAAATTACAATCTATTGGTCTTATAACTGTATTGTAATTACTTGCAGTATTTGTGCTTCAGAATGTATATTTTGATCTGATCGAAATATAGTAGATTGACTAATTTTTGTCGTATTCAGTATAACCTGTTCTCTATTTATCACTGTTTATTGAATACCTAAAATAAGTATCTACCTTGCCAATTGTACTGTCTGGCCAGTTATTTATCTTGGAATCAGCACTTGAAAATTCTTGTACTAATTGAGCTTGCCTCTGAATGAAGATTGATGTTGTCATAAAGTATTAGAGACAATTGTGATTGGTAAAGAAAGTAATTACATATGTGATATCATCAGGATATCATTGCAATTCATTGAACAGAGATACTATTTTTAATATGTTTTCATCTTGTATTTTATTGTTGATTCTAGCGTTCTCCATCTTTCAATAGTAGTAGGCAATACAGTTCAATTATTCATTAATAACTTGAGTAAGTACTGTACCTATTGCAAAATCACATATATCAGCCTCATTTGCTGCAGGCCAAATAGGCTCAAAATACTACAACAGAGAAGCTCAAATACAGTATACCTTTAGTATATCCAAGGCTATCTGATTTTGTACTACACATTTCACTGGTTTCCTAGTGTATTCCGTTACAGAACTACTATTTTGTGAAAATTGTTCAATACACTGTCAATAGAAGTTGATCAATCCAGAGGAAGACTGGATATTCTTGACAGGCTCCACAATTTTCTATTTAAGAATAATATTAATTTGATTCTAAGCCATACTGATACCTCCTTCCAATATCAGATAACAAAATGATTCAACTTGCTTCTGGTACTATTTGCCATTATTGGATAATGTAGTTAAGTGGTTTTCCTGCAGTCAATAATAAACTTCTCCAGTAAATTACATATTATCTACTTTGTTTTCTCTGTCTGCCAAAGAGTAACTTGTTATCTAGAACTAACTATATGTTATATAACTTACAATAATCTTTCGAAACTGCTCTAATACAGAAGAATGATTTAGGCCCAAGCCTGTTATGAATAACTCAAATATTATACTTATAACACTTCCATTATCTAATATAACTTGTAGTAATATTTCAACCTATTTGTTAATTCACAATACAATTCAGGATGCAATAGCCAAAGTGCCTGGATGTGGCATGCATTGGATACAACAGATTTCAGTTCAATCATGGTAGCATATCAGAGTTCTCAAATATGATGGCCATAATACTCTCAGATCTCTTGGTTGGTTATCAAAGTCCTGGGTATAATGATTTTAAATATGTTGGAGTCCACAGATATAAAAGTTATGACCATGTCCGACCCTGTAATTATGTACTAGATTCCAGAACTCTACACTCACAGCTACTTCACATTCAATCAAGGTGTATACAATTTATTGATTACTACATTATAAGCTAAAATATATAACCTGCTAGTCTGATATGATTATGACTCCGACAAGACCACATCTCTGACATAATCATTTCAAAACTGACATTCACACTCTTTCAACTCTGATATTCTTACCCCAACATCCGAAGCTCACAAATACACTTGGATATGGATGAGTAAAATAGCTTTTAAATACATATGGAGAGAAATGAATAAGATGAATCTCAAGTAGTTGCAGATAGAAATGAACAGGGTGGCTTACATGTGGACTTGAAGTGATGGATGAGTTGGCACTTAATCAGGCTTAGAGAGGTATAGAGGGGAGTGAGTTGGAGGAGAGCGAAATAGAGGAGAGAGAACTGAAGCAGAGAAATGCTGTTGGACTGAGCTTGTTTGCAGTGGGGCTATGTACAATTACTCTCAATTCTCTTGATTAGAACATTATTGGTCATTAGTTATCATGAAAGCCAGAGCCAATCTTTCAAATGGCTAGCAAATATTCATCCACACCTACAAGGTGCAAGGCAGGCTGGTCAATAGTTATGGTTGCTTTTGCTTCAAATCGTTGAAAACAACTAGACTGCCAATGAACAGCTGAATAGCATTGGCCAACAATCTGAAGACTTACTGCTAACAAATGGACAGCCAGCAACCAGCTGAATATTACCAGCCAAGAAGCCTACAGCCGGAGAATATGTGCTGATTCTGAATAGCAAGACTGCATTCTATCAAAAAAGGCCAATTGATCTGGAGGTTATCAGATTGAACAGATTTCGCTGGTCGGGAGGCAGAATCCCATGCGCTTGATGTTGTAGAGAATACCAGTGGTCTGATTATAATCTACATGACAGTAAAGACAACAGAGGATTGAAAGATAGAGGGCGTGGTAGTTGCAAAGACCAGGGTATTGATTTGAAGATTGTTGTGGTGCTGGAGCTCTAGAGAAAGCAGCATTTGGAAGTATTTGTTAGAAAGCAAGAAAAGAGGTATAAAGACCTGCATTCTTTGAGGGTAGAAAGGCATCAACCTTCTTAGCAAGGAGATCAAGCCTTAACAATATACATATTCAAAATCTATTTTTTCTGTTCGGATTCATTTAGTAATATTCTGATGTCAAGTAAAGCACCTAACCAAGCTTCGAAGCGATTCCGAATCAAGTGTGAATACTCTTCAACCAGATAAAATGGAAGTGATGCTCCCGGTGGTTCAGATGAATGAAATAGTTTACAAGCAGGCATGGAGAGATGGGGTCGATAGGAGCCAGAGTTGATGAAAGCCAGGGGTGATGAGAAACAGAATTATTGGGACAGAGTTAATGAGAGACAGGGTTGATGAGAGACAGGGTTGATGAGAGACAGGGTTGATAAGAAGCAAGTTGGATAAAAAATACAGTCGATGAGAGACAGGGTTGATAAGAGACATGTTGGACGAGAGATATGGTTGTTATGAGACAGGGTTGATGAGAGACAGGGTCGATAAATGACAGCACATACGATGGCTTGGGAGGTGATTGCTCATACGATAAATATACCGAGCAAGTGCCAGACTATACCTAACATCATTTGTAAACTGTCCAGCTTATGATATATCAATTCATGATTGTCAACCAGAGCAGAGGACTTGACATGGTCTGAGGCTGCACCTAAAATGGTATGGGCTGCTGGAATCAGTTACTGAAGCCAATTGCTGAACGCAATGGCCTGACGAAACAAAATTTCATGTAGTGCAAAGTTTGGCTCCGGAAATATTAACCCATTATGGGAAAGTAGAGTAGAATACTGGACTTGGAAAATCAGGAGTGGCAGTACCAATAGTGGAATTGGTCACTGATGTTGGCTGCAGAAATGAGGAACCTGACAGAATGGGGGTGTAATTGGTACTGAGTTTTGCTTGGGAGATGTTAACCCACAATTAGCATACTGAATAGACAACTTGACTTGATTAGGGGTGGCTGTATATACAGTTCTTTGCAACAGGTGCATATAGAGGAAGTTGAGTGATTGATCAAGCGATGATAGATGAGTGGTGGCTCAAGATGTTATTTGACTGTTGACTAGTACTTTCCAAATAGAGCCTAACTCTGGATATGAGGTTATGTAAAGGAGATAACAAAGAAAATGAATAAGAAGAAAGAGAGACAATAGATAAAAGCTCTGGAAGCATGAATTCGTACAAAAGAATCCAAGTTCAAATATAGTAAGTTGCATTCATATTCTTGTTTGACAATTGATGAGATGAGCAATAGTTGGCTGGGATAGGTGAAATTGAACAACTAATTTGGGTTCAACTGGCAATTGCAAATTCACAGCAGCCAATTCTAGGAGATGCTGAACATCATATATATAATCAAGGCCTAGTTTTTGGTGCATGAATCTCTCCTAAATTACTTTTAATATACCTTTAAGTCTCCACCCTGAGCATTGCGAGTCAACATTCCGATAACATTTAGATTCAGCTCGAATCCATCCTTACTCACTTGATTTCTTCTTTACATTGTATGGGCTTCTTCTTAGCAGCCGGCTTTGGCAACCAAGTGCCTTCCATACATACATTGGCTACCGAGCACACTATGTGCAAATCTCTGATACTATTGTAGTAAAGTGGAATTGCCAATCATGAGTTCATATCTTCCAGGCCAGTCTTCATACCTATTATACTTTCGTTCTGAACGGACCTTACTTTCTGTAGCCAATATCTACAACCAACTCTACAATAGGTGCTGACATCTTTCCTCCATTTGGCTTTTTGATAATAGGTCAAAATCTTCCAAGCCAGGACTTGCACCAATTGGACTCTTGTTTTGTTAGACCCTTGCATGTTGCAGCCGACTTATGTGACTGACCCTACGATGGTGCACACATTTCTTCTCCACTTGAGTTCCCAATTGTCAGTCAATATCTTTTGAGTCTGCCTTTGTACCAATTATACTCTAGTCCAGTCTGACTGTTGCTCTCTAAAGCCAACCACTACAATAGACACCACTGATTGAACTTATATTTTTTCTCTACTCATCTTCATGAATGTGGGTTAACATCTGCCTCCCCAGGTTGTATATCATATAACTTGTGTTCTGTCTGTCTCTTACTCCCAGGATCTTGCATGTAAGCCATCTCTCTCCATATCCACATGAGAGCCATATTTTGTCAACTCTATTTTATATCAATCTTGCTTCTTCAAATCTACTTTTAAGTCATTTTAATTTCTTTCCAACTCCACTTGGAAGCCATTATATTCAGCTCTTTCTGTGCGCACTTGAGAGGTATTTTCTTTGTTTCATTCCAAGTATACTAAAAGCCATTTGATCTATTTCTCCCAAATCCCTCTTCAGAGCAAATATGTTAGAGTTGGAAGAGTAGGAATGCCAGTTGTGAGGGTGATCTTGTCACAGTTGTGAGAATGTCAGAGTTGTGTGTGTGTCAGAGTTAGTATTGGAGTTATCAGAGTATATCAGAGTTGCACATTGCAAATAGTACTTGAGGGCTGCCTCTCATTAGACATCATCCTATCTGCCTTTGTATTCTTCCAACCATATGTGCACTGTTGATAGATATCAATAGAAACTGTAATTTCTAGTACCAATGTCTATACTAATGCTACAGGTGAGTGAGAAATCATATCTAATTGAGAATACCAGAAATAATGACAATTGCAGATGAAAGTATATACTTGACTCCAAAAATATCTGTTTCTGTATCAACTAGCACTTCACAATGATAATCTTAATCTATATCTTATTGTATCTTGAAAATTGAAAAATTATACCTAAATATTCAGTAGTAGACCATATGCTGTAATTAACTGTGATAGGCTACTGGTGATACAGTAGTAACTGCTTCAATATACCATAGAATACTTTCAACAGCAATTACCAATTCCATTTATTGTTGTGTGAACAATTTTTCTGATATATTGATAAAAATTTTATCCAAATAGACTTCTACTATATGATTTATTTGCTCTCGTAAGATATTGTGCAATATATTTTTAAATATCATTGATATATTTGACTAATTGTAGTATATAATCACATATTTTCAACATGAATATTTTTGTTGAAATTCAGTTGTCAATTTGTCTTCATTATTCATTTGAATAGGTTTGTATCTTGCCTTTAAATTCATTTGAACAAAATTTTGAATCCAATAACATCATCTCTAAAATCTTTGATAAGAAGCAATTGATATTGATTTTAGAATGTTGATATAATTAAAACCTCTACAATCAACAAGCAAATACAAGCCTCAGTTATATGTTGATACCATGAAAATTTTGGGAAAATCTGATGATCATTTGACAAGATTGATGATTTGGAAATCATATACTTGATTCAAATATATTTTATCGGACAAAGACTCTGCTCGGACAGTGTATTGATATTATCAAATTGAAATAGCGTTTTGTCCTTTTGGTTAATATCATGCGTGCATAATTCAAGGGGTAGTAGTATATTGATTATTGTTCAATTGTTTAATATTTGAAAGTTTCCACACTACTTTGGTGAATACTCTGCCCAATTAATTCAAATTTAACATATTGCTTAAATATATATCGAATTGATAACTTTAATTTATCAATGGTTTGTATTAAGTTTTAAAATATAATAGTTATATTCCATTGCAATCAATGATATGGTGGCCTTGGTATAGAGTTGTGAGCAGTATTTTGATATAAACTGGAATTGAGCAATTTCTTTAATTCCTCTGCTGAGTTTTCCATATTTGACCATCCACTATTAAGATAATATTGTGTCAGAAAAATTCCCTATTAAACTGATCTTGAATATTTTATTAATACAATTGGATTAATTTTGCAAAGAATCAGAAAATGTATACTGCTATTCTGTACCTTCAACTATTTCCCAATTTCAGTTTTTAACAATCTTTAGTTGCATATAAGCAACTAATAGAATACTATACATCTTCGTTCAATGCTTTGATCATTTTGTTTCATTATACCTAATATATAAAACAATTCCTACCAGAAAGTTTTTTTGTTCCAAAATATTGAAAGTATACAAACTGTCAGTCTTCAATGAATTTTTCATTATGATAGTTATTGTTGCTTGGGTTTTGGAAATTCAGGACATGATATACAGAATGAAGTTTTGTAGATTCAATCATATCCATTAAGAACAATGGTCAACTGTATTTCAATATATCTGCAACTGCAATTTCTCATCATCACTAGTATTGGTGAACAAGATTTGCATAGTAATAATACAGTTCACTGGTAATTGTTTGTTGTGTGTCATTGTTATACATTATATGACCAAAATATTTTAAGTAATGGACTCATATTCAGCCACTCTTGTGTAAACAGCAGAAAAAATATATTGAACATCCAATACCAATAAAAAATAGTTATAAATGAATTGGTTTGTCCAAAAATAAAGAATAAAACCAAACAGAAATATGAATATATGTAGTTATAAATAGAAAAACTAAAGGTATCTGTATATTGAAAACCCATATAAAAAATAAATACTTTCTAGAAACATTAAAAATTATTATATTTTTATCCCAACTATCAATCTGCATACTATCAGAGTTAGCCTTATAATGCACCCAAGAGCTAGAGTCTATTGTTAATTTCATAATTTGACCAGCCAAACAATTTGACGGAATATTCAAAGTATGATAGTCTGATTTGGAGTTCAAGATTCCACTTGAGACTTTTTATCCTTCTTGTTCATGCTTGATAAGATCTTGATAGCTTGCATTACAAAAAAGCATAGATACTATGAGTCATCCCAGTTGTTGTGCTTGTTCAGCTCAGTTTTTGCTTTCACCAGATATTTTGAAATGCCTTTGGAACTGTTGCTTTGTATTCTTTGGCTGGCTTAGAATCTCTGTTCTCTGTTTAATGTTGCTTGAAGTCAGAATGGTGTAAAGTGATTTTTTTTCTTTGATTGTTCTTGCCATTATTGTGATTAGACTCTGTTTTATAAAACCTTTTCTTTTTGAAATTGTGATGAATATAATTCTATTTAATTAAATGTTATAGGAGTTTCTGATAAGTATAAACAACTTGCCAATATGGCTGTTTGTATTCAGAATTATGGTTTAGTATAAGCTTTAAAAAAAAATATCAATTTTGAATCACTTTATTTTGCTTTCTGTGTAGTGCCTCCCACTATATACTTCCTCAAAAGTAGAACTGATAATTCAGGATATTTATTCTTATTGGGTAATTTTGAATATTTCTCTGGTATTGCAAATACTGTATTTTTCATTTGTAATTGTTTTTTTATCTTCTGAAATGATGAAGTATTCTTTAATGCTGATAATGAAGGGAGTTCAAATATCAACTTGATCTTACTATTCCATCATGTTTTGGAAGATATCATATTACTTAAGAGTGTAATTTGGCAAAATACTTTCAATGAATATATTAATGCCATTATAATAACACTTATTGTCTGTAAACTACTGTGAATAAGATGCTATTCTCAAATTCATTGGTGGTAGAACTCTATTTGGTCTGTCAGATCCCTTGTTAATTTTCCATACAGCCAACTATTTACTTCCTGTTTCAATTGAATATTCTTGGTGACTTGATGATTGTAGATAGTGCTAGTAGCAGCTATATCCAATATCTATGGTTGGTATCTCCTTATAATGCAAGTAGTAGGATAACATTATTTCTACTATCAAAAGAGTTGAATCAATTCAAGTAGAGAGTGAAATACTGACAGTATCAATCAGAATTCTCTATCAATTCTGCTTGTACCAGCATTATTAATAGTTGGTTCAAGAGTTATATCCTCTTTGATTCAAATTATGATAATATTTCATTCAATATATTGAATGTGAAATTCCATAACAACAGATTTGGTATTCCATATTGTATCAATACCGCCCTAGTGAGACATTATTTTTATATTCTAATTGTTTTATATAAAAACTTTTTTTGCAAGGCTCTAGTAAATTGTTTGAATTTTCACTGAAAGTTCTATTTTATTCTTTGTACTGACCCCGTCATTTTCCTCTGTGAATTACTTGCACTTTTATCTACCTTCTTCCAAGCTTTCTGCAACTTTCTTGTGGCTATTCTGGCCTTTGCATACAATCCAGACATTCTTTAACCATTTTCAAAAATTCAGAGCTTTGGTATTGAGAGTTTAGGACCCAAATATTGAGGGTTCAGGGTTTGATATTCTAGAGGTTATAATAACTGAATACTATAGTGCTTTAAAGAATCAAAATTAGTCTATAGCTAAAGTGTAAGAACTGTATACATAATACCAAGTGTGAAAGAAGAGAAAGCCAAAACTATTTAATTGGATTGTAGACTAGAGAATGATTGAAAAAAGAAACCTATCTATTGCTGAATGCTATATTTATATATAGTATTTTGCTTGTTCCATAATTCATCTGAACACCTGCAATATTTTTACAGCTTATTTGACAATATTTCTATTTTTCATACAAAATTCGATTCTTTCTATTCAAAATCTGATTTCATTTTTGTTGTATATAGACCCCTCTATTCCTTATTGCTCATCACTTGCCACCAATATACACCCAGGGCAATTATAACTACCATACTCGCAAGCTTTGAGCTGAATGATATAAAGTTTCTGCATTAAAAGATTTATATTGAAGACTAGACATTCTTTGAATTATTCCCTTTGATTCAGTTGGTTAAGAAGATTTCCCGGGTATTTCCAGAATATTTGATTGGCTTTCTAGAAGTTGACCACATCCCTTCTTAAGTTTAAGTGGATTGGATCTTTATTATAATAGATACCACTTGGATATTGGCTGCAGACATGTCCAATAGAATGAAAATTTTTGCATACTTTTTGAATTTTATTATTATATTATTTTTCACTGCTAGGAAATGAAAATGGTATATATGATTCTATCAAATGATCAAACCTATATTAGTCCTGGCTTACTGCAGGTAGGCTATCGGTAGTGCAAAATATATTTGCCTTGCTTTCTGAATATTGGTCACGATTTATTTCAGCTCAGTATTGATTTTATTCATAGACTGTATAATCTAGTCCAGACTATTTGTTTTTGTACTGGACTGGTACTGCAATATCAGCTTATTCTAATTACCTAATAAAATCAATATATTTTCCCATCGAATCATAATATAAATATCTATTATACTTGTATTCGATTCAGATATTATCAAAGTATGATAACTTTTTCCAAAAAGGCATTGTAGAGGAACAGGAATTATGTCTTAGCTCTGTACAACAATTGTATTAATGTCAGCTGATTTGTCTCACAAGTATTTATAACTATAGGGCAGTTGGGAGGGAATTGGTCATAAACAGAAGTGGAATAGAGTCTGAAGTTTTGCACTAAGTCCAATAATCAATAGTTGTAATGATAAATAATGCAGTTGATACTGTTCTGACAATCGATACCTCAGTAGCAACTACTTTCAGATATACAGTTTTGATAGTTTAAGTCCTCCATCATTATACTACAGTCTTGTATATCTTGGTTGTTCTGCAATTATTTTTATCTTCTGAAGACTTTTCTTTTGTTGCCCTTTATCAATAAACTATTCTTCCAAACTGCTATGTAATACTAACGAGATATCTATTGAAGAGAGATTCGGTATCTGATTCTCAGGATAATTGTACCAAGCTAAGTATTTTCATCATTGGAGATTCAGAGAACATTTTGTTATGATTGTTATTGATGTATTGATCTTTGAAGTGCCTGAGATACCAATGTACACCTCAAATCCATTTGTGATAGAACTCTGCCTTGTTCATAGAATCTTCCTTGAACATTTGTGGAAGGTCAATCTTTGGATTCATGTTTGAGTTCAAGGGTTGTGGTAACTATGTAGTTGTTTGCCATTCAAAAGTTCATTCATTGTAGTCTGTTCTTGCTGGGGGTGGACCTGGCAGAAAATTATATTCCCCACTATCAGAGAAGCTAGAGCAACTTGATTTGGAGCTGAAAGGCTCAAATCAACAAGCTGAATTCTTTGAATATTGTGTATACAATCTCCATTCCACTATGGCCCCAGAGTCATAGCTTCTCTGATCAAAATTCCAGTACTAGTTCATATAATATATTCAAGGCAGAATCTATTGTTAACTGAATTGATATCCCTGTCCTTCAGTATCAATACCGACCTCACCAGAGAGCAAACTGATCTCTTTATTCTTTTATCTCAATGCTTTGGCTTCAAGGTTGTAGTGAATAAATTGAGTTTCTGCCAAACGACATTCTTTATCTTCTTTGCCTCTGTTCAAACCTTTGCATATGTCTCAGGCATTTTGCCACTATGTTCTCTTTCTTTGAATTCAATGGTTACAAGATTTCGGTATTGAAGATGCATTTGCAAGAAAAGGCATTGACGGAATTGTTGTCTATTATGAAGCAAAGTTGAGAAGTCATTCCAGCCCTTTCCAGAATGTTGAATCTGGTGACAGAAAGAAATCATAGATCTTTATAAGCTTTGGTAGATTGGACCATATTCAAAGGAAAAGCTTTTTGTTATAGTTTTGTCGAGTGAGGATTGAAGGCAGAGTACCGATTGATGAAGAAGTAATGAGGTTTATGAAGGGAATCCGGTTGTGTTGGAAGGAAACAGGTTTTGTTGAAAGGAATCAGGTTTTGCTGGAAGGAAACCGGTTTTGATAGTTGCATTGTAAATATGGCGTGATGGTTATTGCGTGAGCCACGGGTTAAAGGGGTTGCATTTACAGTTGGATGAGGTTAGAATGTATTTTGGAACAAGTTAGTAAAGATGATGACAGTCGCATGAACTGTGTATAATGCTGATGGATTCGTGGAGGATAGGTTTGTTCTTTACTTGTTCTCAAGTATACAAAATAATCAATAGTTGTGGTCCCAATTTCTGTTCACTTTGATAATTCCGGATTTCGAGTGTCATGTCATGTTTGCAGTTCTTGCAATTCTGTAATCTGAAATTGGTTTTAATAACCCCTGAAAGCTCAAGCCCTGATACCTTGATAAAAGAACGAGTCTATACTTGATTTGACCTGTTATAATTTAGTATATGTGCCGTATTCAATATCAAAGCAGCTGTAACTTTTGTTATCATCATTGCAACCCCCAGTGCCTGGTGTTTAAATCTATTGGCAACTTCAAAAACTGGTTAACAGCACACAGTTTCTGGAGACACATTTGTATAGTGGGCATTATGAAATTCCAACAAGAAGAATCCAATATCTTTGTCACGGTTGTGTCAAGTGAGGATCGAAGAAGGAATAAGGATCGATGAAGGGGAAAGGGAATACAAAGGAAAACAGGTTTCGATAGAAGGAATCAGGTTGTGTTGGAAGGAATCAGGTTTCGTTGATTGGAATCAGGTTTCGTTGGAAGGAATCAGGTTGTGTTGGTTGCGTTGTAAATATGGCGTGATGGTTATGGCGTAGGCCGCGGGTTGAAAGGGTTGTGTACATAGTTGGGTGGAGTTAGGATGTATTTTGGAACGAGTGAGCAAAGGTGACGACGGTCGCGTTAACTGTATATAAGGATGCTGGATTTGCGGAGGACAGGTTTGTTCTTCACTCGTTCTCTAGTCTACAAAACAATCAATAGCTTCGGCACCAACCTTTGTTCACTTCTGTGATTCCGGATTTCGAGTCTCTTGCTTGTTACGCAGTACCCGCGATCACTGCACCACCGTACGATTCCTCTGTCTTAGTTTGGTTTTTATAACCCCTGGAACTCCAAGCCTTGAACCCTTGACAGAAGAACGAGTCTACAATCGATTCTACTGGTTATAATTTAGTATATGTGCCGCTACTCTCATCAAAGCGGTTGTTACTTTTGCCATAGACCTTGCAACTCCCTTTGCTCCGTGTTTAAATCAGTTGGAAACTTTGAAAACAAGCTCACAGTACACAGCTTTTGGAGACACTCCTGCGTTGTGTGCCTGTGGAAACATCGACGAGAAGGATCCACGCTGTTTTAGATGCCAGCATACGACAGCAACAAACCTCAACAATCCCGAATCAATTTCCTCGACCTAGCTGGTCGAACCCTCAACCTCTTCGAACAAGAACCCCTGAACGCCTTTGACAGCATCGACGCTATCCTCAAAGAACCCGAGGAACCTTTGGAAGCATACTTCTGGGATGAACCACAAGCGGTATCTCATTGGAATAGCTACTGGACAGAAGCAGCAAGCAACGGAGGAGGCCTCCAAATCGACGACGCAGTATTCAAAAACTTCTGGACCAAGTACTACGGTCTTCACGTCGATTGCCAAAACAAGGAACCGTGCTACTGCGAACATAACTGCGGAGGAACACATACAACAATCGGTAGAGCAGCAGAAGCTCAATCAACGACATCAGAATCTACGATCAAGGCAACACAGAAGGACATAGAAAGCCAAATCTCGTGGGCAGATTACAACGAACGAAAGGCGAACAAGGGAATGGGAGTTGACTGCGAATTACATCCGGCTCCTTTACCAACCCCGCTAATCATCGTAACAACACCCAGTAAACACGAGGTGTTCTTCTGGTAGATGGTCAATCCATTTCTAGAAGCAGAAATCGAAGTAGCAGTCCAACAAATTCAACACAATATAGACAAAGTCAGAGACTGTTTAACAGAACCCCGCCTCCTCACAGCCGCCTCTCTACATCATCAAAATGATGTCCGGAGAACCCTCAAGACCAACTCGCGATGTCACGTTGACTGGAGCTTTACAAATAGAGCTGGAGATCGTGGCAACAAAGAACACAGAAACCATGAACGAAACACAGCTCCGCAGTCACATCACGGACATCAACAAAGGGCTTACAGCAATAAGCCAATTACCGACAACCAGCAGACTGAATGAATTGCTCAAGGAACAGCAATCTGTGAAGAATGCAGAAGTACGAATATCGGAATTGTTGGCAGAAGGAGAAAAAATAGTCCAGGAAAGGGACAATTTGAAGCAGGAACTACTGCTCACTCAACAAGCAGCGGCCACTGCAGAAACGTCGAAGACATGCGAACATGGGGATCTGGAAGAAGAAGTCCGGATTCTGAAACAGACATTGGAAGAAGCAAATCCACACCTGGCGGAACTGAAAAGGGATCTGGAAGATGCTCAAACTCAAATGGAGATATTTAGGAACCTGGCGGAGGAAAATCGACAACAGGTAATCAGAATCCTGAAGTTGACGGAAGGAAGAGGGGGAGAAACAGGAGAAAGGACGGACAGAGAGGAGCGAGAAGAAAAAGTGAATGATATCACTAGTTTTTCAGGAGAAGATAGGAAGGAACTTCGAGGATGGAAGGTGCAGCTGGCATTAAAGATAGCCGGAAAACCGAAGGCATTCAACAAGGAACAGAAGAAGTTGAGGTATGCAGTTGGATGTCTAAAAGGAGTAGCTCTGGCACAGTTAATGCCACACTGTGACGAAATCTCAGGGGAAGTCAAACTCAATACCCTGAAAGACCTAGTTGACCTGCTGGATGTAGCATTCGGAGATCAAGACAGAGCAGCAACAGCAAAGAGGGAACTCGAGAAACTCAGGCAACGAGACCGCGAATTCTCCCAGTACTACGCGGAATTCCAAAGATACGTAGTAGACACAAAATGGAACCAAGATGCACAATTGGACGCACTACGGAAAGGGCTGTCCAACGAACTCAAGGACTCCATACAGCATATCGAGGAGCCAGAAAGCATGATCGAATTCGTTAAAATGGTGTCGAAAAGGGACTCCCAGCTGAGGAGAAGAGCCGCGGAAAAGAAATCTGGAAGATGGGAAGGGTATAAAAAATCCGATGCAACGACCAACACCACATCCGCCGCAGACGCAGCACCTGCAGGATCCGTTGCAGGATACCACGGCCCGGCTCCAATGGATCTCTCGGCAGTAAAAGGGAAGAAGATTACACCTGAGCAGAGGAAGAGACGAAGGGAAGGAGGACTATGTATGTACTGTGGGGATAGCAGACATTTCGCGGCATCATGCCCAAGGAAGCTTAAGGCAGCATCAGGACAAAGGAAGTGTCACCGTTTAAAAAAGCAACAATGAAGGGGATGCAGATTCAACAACAGGGAAAGGAAAGGATGTGGAATCGGGAAAAGTTTAGTCCAGTGCAACAAGGATGGCAATTGCGCTGGAAACGAATTTCCTTTGTCAGTCAATGCTAGTTTTGGTATTTCGCAGTTTTCTATATCAAGCGCAGAAATAAAAGAGTCTTCTATGGAAAGCAAACATCTCGTTGTGAAATGCTCGCTGAAAATAGAAGATAAGATTATTGATACCCACGCTTTGATAGACTGCGGAGCTACTGGAATAGCATTTATTGACAAAGATTTCGTCCGCCATCATCAGTTACAACAGAGAGAGTTAAAAGAATCAAGAGAATTGGAAGTTATAGATGGAAGGCCCATCGAATCAGGAACCATCACCACTATGGCTAAACTGGACTTAGGCATACGCGGACATCAGGAGCAATACCAGCATTCGTTACGAAACTTGGACATTATCCAATCGTGCTTGGACTACCATGGCTACAACTTCACGACGTTACGATCAAGTTCCATAACAAAAGAATAGGATTCGAAAGCGATTATTGTCAGAAACATTGCCAACATCATTCAAGTGTATGGGTATGGGGAAATCATATGGAAACAATGGAATCCGATGAGCCAAAGTTAGATATATGTGCTATAGCAGCAGCTCCGTTTATGAGGCGGAATAGAAAGGAGAAACTCAAGGTGTACGCGGTAACTTTATACGAAATCAACAAAGCCCTAGAAATAAAGGACCTTCAAGAAAAACCGCTGGAACAGTTAATTCCCAAGGAATATCATGAGTTTCTTCCCCTTTTGACAAGGTTATCGCTGAAAGGCTACCACCACACAGACCGTACGATCATAAGATTACACTCCAAGACGGATTCACACCACCCTTTGGACCAATATACAGCCTGTCAAGAGAAGAACTGCAGGTCCTGAAAGAGTGGATTGAAAAGAATTTGTCAAAGGGATTCATCAGATCATCATCATCACCATGCGGAGCACCGGTGTTGTTCGCACCTAAACCGAATGGAGGATTACGATTATGCGTGGACTATCGAGGACTCAACGAAGGAACCATAAAAAATCGATACCCATTACCGTTAATCCAGGAAACCTTGTTGAGATTGTCAAAAGCCAATGGTACACCAAGTTAGATGTCCGAGATGCCTACAATATGATTCGAATAGCAGAAGGAGACGAATGGAAAACGGCGTTTAGGACCCGTTATGGCCTGTTCGAATCCCTCGTTATGCCCTTCGGACTCACCAATGCACCAGCCAGCTTTCAGGAATTTATCAACGATACTCTTCGCCCCTTTCTGGACATCTTTTGTTCGGCATTCCTGGATGACATCCTCATCTACAGTGACAATTTAAAGGAACATAAGGAACACGTCAGAGCAATAATGACAACGCTTAAGGAAGCCGTCTGTATCTGAAAGCGGAAAAATGCGAGTTTCATCAACAGGAGGTGAAGTACCTGGATTAATAGTTGGAGTAAACGGGATTAGAATGGATCCAGAAAAAGTAACAGCAGTGAAGGAATGGGAAGCACCTGGCAAGCTCAAAGAAGTTCAAGCGTTTTTAGGATTCGCCAATTTTTATCGAAGATTTATCAGAAACTACAGTAGGGTGGTCCAACCGTTAACAAAGCTAACGAAAAAGCTGGTACCATTTCACTGGGGATCCGATCAGAAACGAGCCTTTGCGGAGCTAAATGAAGCGTTTACAACAGCACCAGTTCTAGCACACTTCAACTATGAGAAAGAAATCGTTTTGGAAACGGACGCCTCGAGCTATGTGTCTGCAGGAGTATTATCCCAGTACGATGATCAAGGAATCCTTCATCCGGTAGCGTTCTTTTCGAAGAAACACACACCGGCAGAAGAAAATTACGAGATTTACGATCAAGAGCTGGGAGCCATAGTTAAAAGTCTGAAACAGTGGAGACCAGAATGCGAAGGGTCAGTACATCGTATTAAGATACTGACGGACCACAAGAATCTCGAATACTTCATGACGTCAAAGCTACTCAATAGAAGACAAATCAGATGGTCCGAATTCCTGTCGAGATTCAAATTTAAGATTATATACCGCCCAGGAAAGCAAGGTCAAAAGCCCGATGCACTCACCAGAATGCCAGGAGACATTCCTCCGAAGGGGGGGGCAGAAAAAACCCAACAAATCGTGCTCAAAACGGAGAATCTCGACAAACGAATACAACAAGGACTGGTGATAGCATTCGTAGAAGTGGTGAATCAGGACGAAACCGATCCAAAGGAATTGTGGAACTGGATTCAAAATGTATGCAAGGACTGCCCACTCGATAGCAGCGAAGGACTGTGTCTCAACGCAACGGACGTCAAAAACGATTCAGACAAGCTACAACTGATACAGGACCATCACGATACACCGCAGCAGGACATCCAGGACGAGCAAAAACCCTCGAACTCCTCAAAAGAAATAATCAATGGCCAGGTATGAGGAAGGACGTGGACAGGTACGTACGAAACTGCCACGTGTGTCAACGCAGCAAAGCAACCCACCAGAAGATCCACGGATGGCTCAAACCACTGGAAATACCGCAACAACCATGGAAGGATCTGAGTATGGATTTCGTGGTGGGACTACCGGAAAGCGAGGGGTACAACGCCATATGGGTAGTGGTTGACAGGTTGTCAAAAATGAAACATTTAGTGCCATGTCGGGACGATACAGACGGCAAGAAGCTGGGCGAGATGTTTATACGAGAGGTGTTCAAGTTACATGGTTTACCGGATACCATAGTATCAGACAGAGGACCCCAATTCGCGTCAGAATTCTGAGACACGTTTGTGAAAGACTTGGAATCGAACGAAGGCTGTCAACCGCGTTTCTCCCACAGACAGATGGACAAACGGAACGAATGAACGCCATTATGGAACAGTATCTCAGGGCCTTCGTCAATTATCAACAGAACGACTGGACACAGTGGCTGCCAATGGCAGAATTTGCGTCGAACAATCACGCCTCGGAAACAACAGGATGCTCACCGTTCTTCGGTAATTACGGATTCCATCCAAGAATGACCTTTAGCCAACATCCGATTCAGAATGGGAACGATATCAGGGAAGTAAACGCAAATACCCTCTCCCAGAAAATGAACGATATCTTTCAACAGATGAAGGCTGAAATGACTCGAGCACAAGATATTCAAGCGGAACAAGCAGACAAGCATCGACGAGAGGGAGTGCAGATGGAGGTTGGGGATCGAGTCTGGATGGACGCCAGGAATATCACAACACAACGATCCAGCAAGAAGCTTGACTGGAAACGCCTGGGACCATACAATATTACGGAAGTTATCAGCCCGTGGGCTTATCGATTACAATTACCAAAGGACCTCCATATTCATCCAGTACAACCAATCTCCCGCCTAACCAAAGTATCAGAAGATCCCTTGCCAGGACAAGTCGAATCGGCACCACCTGCTGTTATCGTGGACGGAGAAGAGGAATACGAAGTGGAACGTATCGACGACTCGAGGATGTTTCGACGACAATTGCAGTATTTGGTCAAGTGGAAAGGCTATGATGAACAAAGCTGTGAACCGGCGGTTAACGTGGATGGGCTTCAAGCAATCGATGTTTTTCAGGCGGAACAACCTGGCAAGCCCGGATCAACAGCTTCGTAGGAACTTAGCATGTGGGGGGGGAGCTACTGTCACGGTTGTGTCAAGTGAGGATCGAAGAAGGAATAAGGATCGATGAAGGGGACAGGGAATACGAAGGAAAACAGGTTTCGATAGAATGAATCAGGTTTCGTTGATTGGAATCAGGTTTCGTTGGAAGGAATCAGGTTTTGTTGGTTGCGTTGTAAATATGGCGTGATGGTTATGGCGTAGGCCGCGGGTTGAAAGGGTTGCGTACATAGTTGGGTGGAGTTAGGATGTATTTTGGAACGAGTGAGCAAAGGTGACGACGGTCGCGTTAACTGTATATAAGGATGCTGGATTTGCGGAGGACAGGTTTGTTCTTCACTCGTTCTCTAGTCAACAAAACAATCAATAGCTTCGGCACCAACCTTTGTTCACTTCTGTGATTCCGGATTTCGAGTCTCTTGCTTGTTACGCAGTACCCGCGATCACTGCACCACCGTACAATACCTCTGTCTTAGTTTGGTTTTTATAACCCCTGGAACTCCGAGCCTTGAACCCTTGACAATCTTCGGATAAATGACAGTGTAAAATAGCAATGAACCACAGCAATCTCGTATCAATTTCTTTGACCTAGCTGGTCGAAATACAAATCATTTTCAGAATGATCGCTTGAAGTCATCTGATAGAATTGATGCAATCCTTACAGAACTTGAAGAACCCCTCGAAGTTTATTTTTGGGAAGAAACACCAGCTGATTCTGCTGTGAACAGTTACTGGACAGAAGTAGCCAGTAACAGTGGAGGACTGTCAGTGAAAAACCCAGTATTGAAAAGTTTTTGAACCAAGTACTACGGTCTCCACCTTGACTGTCAGGACAAAGAATAATGTTACTATGAACTAAACCCTGGAGGAACTCACAATACAATCGGAAGAGCTCTGGACACACAATCCTTGCAAGATTCAATCAACACCAGCAGAAGGACCTGGATGCAAATCAATTCAGGGCAGATTATAGAAAACAAAAGCATGACAAACGAAAACATCAGGAAAGTGCAATTTCCTCCCTGGCCGAGTATTGACCTTCCAGGATCCTCCTTGGGTTTCGGGAGGCTCCCAAACCTCCCGTATCATTTAACTATGCTCTGACCCACACCAGGCAGCTCCTGGTACACCTGTAAACTTTCCACAATCACACAGTACCATCTCACAGCATTCCTACCATGGCCTGGAAGGTTCCCAAATCTTCGCCTTTGTGTGCTATGCTTGGCATGCCTCCCTGATGCTCCGCAGCCCTCACAGCCAATTGGCATCATATGTGACTCCATTCATGGATCATGCTGCCAATTCATCACTGGTACATGAAGCATTGTCATAAGGAATTTGAATACATAGATATTTTTAGGTCATATCGCAGTAATATATTGTCTATATATACCAGCTGGATTTCAAGTGCACCCCTGCATGAGACTCCTTCTATTTGTTGGGATGAATGGCAGAGGTGGCTCCAAACCATTTGTCCATATATGTGTGGTCGAAATATAAATTCCGGTTCATATCCAAATCTACTTGATCATGTAAATCCATATCCAACCGTTCCCTGTCGCTGCTTGGATCTCTGGAACCAAGTGGCACAGCCTATCAATTTCCTGCACGCCAATAACATGTGGTGTTGATTGCATGACCACTCTGACGACACCATCAACTTCATGAGTGTGACATGAACGATGCTCAAAATATGTACTGACAACAATGGCCAACTCATGCGGTGATGGTCTATCAACCCAGGCTCAAAGCGATGACAGGCAATGATGGTGCTGCTGCAACAGCCGGCTGCCAGACCTCGCAATCATCCCACTTACCAGTGAGGTCCTGGTCGGTGGTGAAATGGTGATGTATGGAACAGGACATGTGAGGCGGCACCCACAGAGTCCATCATCCGTATTTTCGCCCATGCGCTCCTATATCACCTGTGGTGGCTGCCTGTGCATCTCACTATTTGGCATACCCCCAACGCTGTATATGAGCAGGATGCGGTTCATCCGCTGAGGGTTATGAAATTCCGGTATCTACAAAGTGACCGTATTGTGAGGTTGTAAGGTTACTTCTTCCTTGAACTCATTTGTGTAGCCCCAGATCACACTGACCACATCACGGACCGCGATCTCATGCAGATGCTGCCTGCCCTGTAATGGCAATGTCGGAATGTTGAAGGTCACAGCTGCTTCAGCTAGCAATATCCACTTGAAAGACTGTGAACGTGAACAGATAGTTAAAAGTGTCAACTGCCGCAGACCTTGTATACTGGGTTGAATGAAGGTTCAGATTTGCTGGGAAATATCTTTTTCTGCCGAGCGCACCAGGTCATTTGCCATTGTTCTCGACCTGTGATCATGTTATAGACTACTGCTCTCTCCTCGACATACCATCAGTACATAGCAAGCCACTGAGGAGGCAGTTCTATTCAGTCTATCACAGTGTAGCGATCATTGTGCTACAGAAGCTGTAGTATCAGGTTGACCCCATTGCTGGCATGGTACAATTATTTGATGTTTGAAATGTGCAAGAGTACTGAGATCTTGGTGAAACAATTATCATGAGTACCCATCCTGGTGATAACTGCATGGTAATGATGGAGGAGGTGTATTTTTGGTTGTCCAAAATGATAGAATTGCAGTGTTAGCAGCTTCCGTAAATTTGGACTTTTCCTTGAGTCGCATTTCTGATTATACTTCAGGTGCTTCTCCATCATGGCGTGATGAAAAGTAGCTTGAGCTATCTCGCTTGCCCTATAAACCTCTATCTCCAGACACTGGGCAACCTCTTGTTGGCGATTTTCTGACCAATGTGTTGCTGCGTTCTCAGCTTCCTACAGGCACCGCGCAAACTCTAGCTTTGCAGTGACAGTGACCATCGATGCACCAAACACGGCAGTACGGATGGCGTGACATTCTTGTTCAAATTCTCGAGCACACTTGCTTGTCGGTCCACAGCTGACTTCAGGATGCAGGCTGAGTTCCAGGCGGTTCTGGGCTTCTTGATACAGCTGGCCATACTGGGCAAGCTGGTTTGTGGATGCTGTGTAGAGCTCTGCTTTGAGTCGTACCATTGATGTCGCCCACTCCACTGCATTACAGTTAGTGGCGCACAGCAGCTCTTCTATCAGGTGCACCTCAAAAGTTCTCTGCTGCCCAGTTGTGATACCATAAATCACCCTATGAAGTTCTCTCTCTATCTTCTCCATTGCCACCTCTGTAGGTTTTGCTGCCTGCACATGGAAGTCACATTCCAAATACCTTGCCCGAGCCACAGTAGCACATTGAGGAGTGAATATTTGTTTCATATTGACAATGGGTTGCAGAGCTTCATCGAGGAATTTCAACGAGATATTCACACGTGTTCACTGGCTGGCTAGTTCAAAAAAATCAATCAGTGCCCAAATTGTTTTCGTAACCTCCATATCAGATGCACTTTCTGAGATTGTTTTCTCTGCAACGTTACAGGAAAGCAGGGGAGCACATTCAAAAGATTGCCTTCTGAGCATTACTCGAATTTCCTCGCCATGGCAGGATCTATTCTTGAGAGCATCAAAGGGTTTAGAGAAATGCAACATGTTTGGATAGTGTGGAACTGAGGTAAACCAGCATCAAATTCAGCTTTCAAGCCTCAATCAGTGAGATATTCCAAAAGGCAGTTGAAGAGATCATTCACCATCTCCAAATAGACTTGGTGAAGTCCATGTGGTTGCCAAAGGCAATGGACGTTGCACAGAGAATAATCTCAGATGAGGTTCGAAGTTGGTTGTAGATGCACCATTTTGAATTCATCCAGTCGATTCTCCTCCAGGTGCTCCAGATAGTGTGACATATATTGTGGCTCCCAGTTGCGAAATCTTTTGCCATGGCCCATCTCAGATCCCTTCTGTACTTCACACACAGGGCATGCTCCTCCGACTATCTTCATATTCATTGGGATCTCCTTGTAGTCATAAATGCATACTGGTAGTGACAGAAAGCAGGTACGTTCGAAACCGTTGGCACAATTCCGCTCCTAACCTGTGCCTCAGATATCAACTGTCCTGAGTGTTTTCAGGATGGTATTGATCGCTTGGTACCATGAAAAGTCTATATCAGTTGCGCCTTTTCGTGGAACTGGAATGAATCCGACCCGAATCTTGGTCTGCTTGGATTCTGCAAAACAAACATCTTTCGGAATATTCCCAATACTCATGTATAGCAGCCAGACACTCTTGTCCCCAGAGAAATTTGGGAGATGGGTTTTGTCCAAGGGGAAACTTACTGGCACATTTGTTGCACTGTCGGGTCATTGCTCCTGTATTTTCCACCACCAATCTCCTGAGTTCATCTTACAATAGATTAGATGATTAGCCGAATTGTACAGCTGCACCGAAGCGATATCCAGGTGCTCTGCAAACTTCAAATGCCCCGAAAGAAACTGGACGCACCTGCAAATGTCCCTGCAGAAAATGTTGCCATATTTGCCAGGTGTCTGAAGCCAACGCTCTGCTCCCAGTCCAAAGTCGAGGCAACTCAGCTGCTCCCAGAGCTCGGATACTGTCTGGAACATAGTCATACAGAAATTGTCCAGGCCGCACTGCAGATAGCCATATACCCATCTTTTGATTTGTGTACCCAGAGCATGGGTATGTTGATGATCGACCTCATTTCCAAATGGGTGGAACAGGTTCCAAATCGGTTTCCAGTATTTGTCGTAGAGACTCATGGCGTCTCCTACTATTTGCCCACCTTAGGCCTCCCCATACACTGCTGTAGGGGTGACTGTCCTTGCAGTAACAAAGGTGACGTTATGTTGCTCCGGTAGCTTGGGTATGGAAGTACTTTCAGCGGTGTGTGTGGCTGATACGAACCTTTGGGTACTATCAGGTTCTCCTGCATTCATTTACTTCTTGCTTTGCTCATCTCGCTAATTACTAGATCTCCAGTATGCATCTGTTCCAAGTTGTTCCATTACCGCTCGTATGTCGTCAAACAACTCGGAGTGAATTTTTCAATATTGTTGAGCAAGTCCAGTTGAGTTGCAGATGCGCTTTCCACATAGTGGGTATCGCAATCGTAAGAACTAATATGCCTCATGACTCATACTGATGACGGTTATTACAGTATCTCAGGTACATGGGGCGAGTTGGATAAATAGTGAATGGTAGAGAGGGTGCGATAAGTGTATGGCGAATGGTAGATGGTGCGACGAGTGTATGGTGAATGGTAGATGGGGTGCTACAAGTGTATGGTTAATGGTAGATGGGGGGCGACAAGTGTACGGTGAATGGTGAGCAGAAACGATTCAGGGGTAAAGACAGTTACCAATGGTTCAAGTTGCACACCCCTCCAGCAAGATAAGACTCCATGCCATATCACACCCAGGCTTGATAGAACTAGTCCTGAAAGGGAAAAACAACTATACGTCATTTCACCCGACAAATCATTTGTACCCTACCAGGTGATTGAGTTCCAGTCCCTAACCCCTGCAAAGCCTATGATTTTCTTCATGAGCACCCCATCAAAACCTCAGGACAGACATTCACATGCAACTGAAGGTAGCAGCATGGTTCGGATCGCATATACTCGTGCAGCTCCCTTCCAATCACAAGGCACCTGAGTCTGATAGGCATTGGATAATTGGAGTTTCCCATCTCTAGATAGTTTTGTATGTCTGGATGTGTAGTTAATTGTCAGTATATTCCCAGAATTTGCAACTACAGACAGGGGTTTCATGCAGGTCGCCTGCTTTGTTATAAGAGAGATGGACACATGCAAGCACCTCTCTTGAAAGGCAGTAGGCTGATTGGAAATATCAAACTTCATCAAGCAAGTCAATGACGGGTGTTCATATGGTTTTTTTGTTATAGCTTCAGTATCGCAGTATAAGTTTGGTGGGTGTTGACAAACTGCGACCATGTGGCAGGGGTGATGCCCCACCATTTATGTAGTGATCCACTTGAACGCTCCTAGCAGAGAATAGATGACAAAAACATATATCAGAAGTTTGTCAAACAATGCGGTATAGTAAGACAAGTGTGGGCAATGGTGGTACCCATTGAGTGTTCTTGAGAGAATTGCAAGTGTATATAAACGCACCTTGCCTCCCACAAATGCAGCCCATCAGACTATCCAATTCTCAGTGACTACTGCAGACACCATTCAGCTTTTAGCAAAATACTCCAAAGTTCCACACCTCCATTTCGTAACTGCTTCTATACATCATATCGAAGAACACCCCCTCCCCCAACCACTCTCAGACCAACCCAGGACACCCGGATCAATATCATGGCAGCAGATCTCCACAACCACCCAACCCAAACTATCAGCTCAGCAGTGATGGGTCTCAGATGTGAGACAGGTTTGCCTGGCATCCCAATACCAATTATCAACCGCCCCAGCTACTGACTGAGGAACTGCAATATGATCTGCAACCACTGAACTATCTTCCGTATACAGCACCACCAATGATCTGCCCTGATAGATGGCATATTTAGAATGAGTACCAATGAATGTCGGTTCCATACGAACGTATTCTACCCCGACCTCCTCCACCACCACCACCACTACCACCACCACCTGTATCAAACCCAAACCCACCAATGTCTCCTCCACCGAACAAAGATTGACAAACACCACTGCCTCCCCCTCCGCGGCCAGGTCCAGATGGAGCAGAAGGATCTTTGTTCACCTCGCAGCCCCCTCCCGCTCCACTTGGAGGTGAGAGGCCTCGGTACACTCTACATCCTCCCCCCCTTCCACCAAAACCACCAGATGCTTCTAGCTCATCATCCCCAAATCCTTCCAGACATGTGATGCAGCCTACCTTCCATCAACGACTGCCAGCACAGCCAGGGGGACCAGGTGCACCGACGCCTTGACCGGAGACTGCCACTTCTGATGAGACAAGCCAGACTGCCGGGAGTGCAGCTCAGGGGCAATGGAGATTGACCAATGTACTACCTAAACTGTCACCATGGACCCCAACTTCTGACATGGCCTTCAGTTAACACCAGCGGCAGATCACATTTGGTGAATACCTGGGTTAGACAGCCCCAGCCGACATTGTTTTACCCGATGGAACTGGAGATAGACAAAAGCTGCCCACTGTTTCTAGAGCTACAGTCACCAGTGAACAACTCATGGTTAAGATGGGCCAAGTCAAAATGGGGTCCAAGGAAGGCGACACACCTGGAAGAAGTAACATGTCCAAGTTCGAGAAACATGTCTGGCACAAATGGCTGATTCCGTGGCACCCTCATTGCATGATTAGACCACTCCACTTGAAGACAAGGCGGATTGAGGGGTGCACCGGGTTCAAACTTTGAGAAGCAGCTATCTCAGATTTAATCCAGTGTAATAAGGAGTTTCTACCCCTTGACCAGTTTAATGATACTGATAGTATCAGGTACGACTGGATTCACCATTTTATCCAATATCTCTGCAACCCCTTGTGAGAGACAGCCACCAAGATGGTAAAAGGTGACAAACATAAGGACAGGGAGGTGGTGGAAAGCAAATGGTAGAGGGTAGCAGTGATGAACACCCTCCCAAACGGCAAAACATTGAGGTGAATGATATCCAAAACAAGTTGTATGTGGTACGAGTGCAGGGAGATGCCACTTTTTGGTCTCTATTGAGGACATTTCAAGGACTTGAAGAATATTTCCAACTTCTGATGTGGATAGCTAAGGCTAAGCCAAAGGGCCCATTCACTGTCCAGACCGTATATCGCTGCCAGTTGAGTGAAGCAGCTGCTCAAGAGGCCAGAGTTATGGTTGGAGAGGCATTTCGAGGCGGTGTTTGGAACCAGGAAACATGGAATGGGGAGGTCCAGATGTTTTGTACAGTTGCATCTGAAGCAGTGACTCTGCTCCTTCCAGCGAACCTGTGGAATGGCGATGGGGAGGATCTGCCTGAGAATGTCTTGTTAGTGAAGGAGCCCAAGAAAAGCAATGATGGAGAGAGAGCAAGTCAGGAGCACTTGAAGTGATGAATGAAGTTCTGGGCCAACTGGAATTCCTTGAAGGGAGAACACCCACAAGCACCTGAAAGGAAGTCTCTCTGAATTCCCGGTGCACCACCTGATACACCCAAAAGAAAGTCTCCCAGAACCCCCTGTGCACCACCTGATACCACCAGCAAGAGGAGGGCCGCAGCCCAGCTAGATGACTACGCCGATTTGCCTGTGCCTCCTACTTCAAGTGCTCTTGCCACCCGCATTGAGAAAATTAAGGGTTCAGAAATTTTAGACAGCAATCAACAATTGCCCAAAAAGTGGATCGAGCCTCAAGGTGACGAGCCAGGGCAAGATTTCAATGATGCAATCATGGCTACTATCAATAACATCATTGAGCATGAGTGTCTTCAAGAAGCAGTTGCATTACTTGGGGCTATGCCATGTGGAGATTCACATGCAGATGCCATTCGAGGGCCAATGTACATCTTGAAGCAATGTCCAGAGATAAGATTCCCTTCACATCAGATTGGGGCGATTTGGTTCATTGTGCGGAGATGGATCTTTGATGTGGACCATCCTGGGGCACTTCTGGCTGATGGAATGGGACTTGGGAAGACATTCTCCATCTTGGCTGTGGCTCTATATGCCAAGTCAATTATGGAGGATGTGACAAATTACCACGAGACACAACTTCTGGTTCTCTTCAACCTCTCCCTTGGCGGATGGTGTCAGGTGGTGGAAATGGGCTTCTCAACTCTCAGCACTGTCCAGAAGCAATGGTACCCTTGCACTCACCCATACCCTGTTCATTGTCATCTCATCCAGTTGCTTGATGATGAGCAGACAACTGACCTCCTGCCGTGCAATCTGGTAGTGTATATGGTGCTCCCAAGTGTCGGAGCGCCATTCATCGTTGCAATCAATACCATCACAAAAGAGACTCCGGTTTTGGTGCGTGATCTCTGAGCAGAAGATGCTGGTGACCTGACATACACACACCTCAACATTTGTGTGGGACATCCCAAGAGACGGTGGCACATCAAAGTGATCATCTATGATATTCTCAAAAGCTGGATGCAATGAAATGAGAAAGACACAGTTTGCCTGCTTACAAACTGCCAGTGGTCATGGATAGAAAGAAATGAGAACGACACAGTTTGCCAGCTTATGTGCTGCCAGTGGTTGTGTGGAATCTGAGATAAGGTGCACAGCTTCAAAGGTCCAAAGTCTAAGGGTTGGTCGGTTACATCTTAAGCCCAAATTAGTTTCAAAGTGCACGTCACGGCAATACCAGCCTACCACTTGCTGAAAGACTTGGGAATCACAACTCGGTGGCTGTTTATAATTCCTGAGGTGGCTGGAAATGAGTGGACAGTGGAAGATCATGGTCCTGAGGCTTAAATATCAGCAATCACCACCCTTCATACTGCCATCACCAAGGGATGTCCCTTTGAAGCTCAGCTGGAAGCTGCCGCTGTGATGACCGAAGTCGATCACCCATGGACAATCTGCCGCTGGGCAGAGTCATTGCTGGCTTCAGGTGCACCCCTGGTTCACATCCCATGGGAGGATTTCCATTCAGTTGTGCTGGAGTGGTCTCAGGAGGAACAGAAGCAGATCAATGATATTGTCACCCAACTCAGTAGGCAGAAGCTTGAAGGCAAGCCTGGGATCACCTGACAGATTCATTGTTGGCAGAATGCTTGCTTTTTGCTACCGTTGGAGCAAGTAGGTGAACATTTTGCTGATGGCTGTTGGAAGGAAGAGTGGGATGCCAGAAGTTGTGTGGAGTGTCCGATTTTCAGATGGCTGCAAGAATCTCTTCTCCCTGGGTTGATCAGTGGTTTGGCAACTGTTCCTCAGATGGATGACCAGCCTGGTACAGGCTCTCCTGTCCTTTCACTGCTTCTTCAGAAGGCTGTACTGTTTCGTGCTAGGCAAGGCCAGGCTTGCCATCTGGCATGGTGAATTCATCACGATTTCAAGCATGATATACAGGTCATTGCCATGGTCTCTGATGATTCTGCCAACAGGCACTGCGAAGTTATGAGCGATTTCCAGCATTCCCCCTGGTGCTCCATCTTCATTACCACCATCAAGTTTGGGGGTACTGGGCTCAACCTCGTGGCTGCCAATCAGGCGGTGATTCATCCGAAGCCTTGGGCTCTCAACACGCAGTGGCAAGCTTTTGGACAGATTGTGCCACTGGGTCAGATATGTAAGCCTCACACCTGGCTTGTCAATAATGGTCCAAACGGCTTCGATGATAGAGTAACTTTGCTCCATATGGTTCATGGTACTACTCAGCTACGTGTTCCGCATGGACTGATGAATCGTCTGATGATATGCAAGGAGGAGGTCTACAACATTCTTGAAATACGCATTGCGGACACTGCCATTCAGGCTGGGATGTTGTTGAAATTGGAATAGCTGATCCTCTGTTTCTAGGTGCTCTTGGGTTTGGAATTTCATTGATGGGTCATTGACAATAGTTGGTTGATTTGCTGGGGTGCATCTGGGAATAATCTTTGTGGTTGAATGGAGTTCGGGTGGGGGTATTGATTGGGTTTCTTCTTCAAAAAGGGCTAGATTTTCTGTATCTCTATCATCTCACATGTATCACCAGGTCTAGATGTCAGGAAATTGATGGCTTTGGGTAAACATATATATCCACTTCATATTATGTGAGAAACAGAATGCAGTTGTGCAGAAAGACTTTTGGTGGTGGCCAAAGGTGAGGGAGTGCAGTGGTCGAGCTGTCAGGTGAAACATGCTTGCCCAAAATGAGAAATAGAGAGCGAAGGCAGTTCGGATCGTACTTGCAATAGCATTTCATTCGATCCTCATTTCCCACACTATACCTGGTGCATCCATCACACACCGAGACTAAGCTCTACTGATGTGTTCAGCTTCCAAAGGGGTACTATCAATGTTTCATATGTGTGCTTCGCCCGCCCAAGCTTTCGTAACAGACTGAGCTCCAGCTCAAAAAGCTTCCAGAGTATGCAAAGATTGAGTCAGAACAGATGCTTAGGTTCAACATCATACAAGCTGATAGTCACTCGATTTTCCCGAATGGGTGTTAGGTGTGTCCTGTAGTATCCCCCTAGCAATTACCATCATAACATAATAGTTTTGTTCCATCTGCTCCATTCCATCTTGCCCCTTTGTATCATCTCTGCACACCTTCAGCTGTACCTGCCTGCTGCCATTGAGATTATCACAGCTCCACCTGGACTACAGGCCCCAATTCTATCTACCATTCGGTGAATGCTTTCCCCCACTGGATCTTGTCTGCAGGTGAATTGACTGTATCCGGAAAGACACAATTCACACTGCAGAAGATACTATATACATTGAGCTTGGGATTGCATATATCTGCAGCACAGTACTGCATAAGTTTGATGGCTGCATATTCTCAATTTTGAGCCACGGATAATGCCCAAGTGGTGCATCTCAGATTCAGATGCTGTCCCACAACATGGAATGCGACTTTGCCAAGCACGATCACCATGGCAGCGGGATCCTCAAACACCACTTCCTGAAGATCTGTAGTGAGGACTATCGACCACGAACCGAAACGATTCATTCTGGTTTGCCTATTCGAACTCTGGATGGTTGAGACCAAGCCTGCCGACTCTGTGCTGCTCATGCTCAAACATGTGGAGCTACTGAGCACGGCCCCACAAAACCCAGTGCTCAACATGCAACAAAAATGAAACTGAGAGCATCAATTGTTCGAGTGCAGCTACTCATATGGCAGGGTAGTTAACACATTCTATGACTATAGAAGGCAGAGATTTCCTGGGGCAATGTTGACACAAAAATGGAATGCACAGCACTAGTATCCCAATAGTAAGAACACCGGCAGCCTTCACATATCTAGACCAATATGTATGGTTGGTCAGCTATGATTACTGGCAACATAGTTGATATCAGCAGCTCAGACACTCCCAACAACTGTGATGCAGAGCATGGACTTACATTGTATTTAGCTCAACCATGTCTGAGTCTAAATTGAGCCATGTTACAATTGTAAGCAATCTTGAAGCCCGAATACCCATACGTCTCACTGATGGATTCTTGAACTCAGTATACGGATCAGCAGCTCAGGTGCTCCCCAACTTCAGTGGAAATGAACAGGTTGTCCTCTACAATGCGAACCACTGTGTCACCTTCAGTAGCTTATCATGAATAAGAGCTTCTCCAGGTGCACCTGAGCTTTATTCAGACCTCTTCTTTTCAAATCACATTTATATGTATTCTCATCACCTATGGCCTCGCAATGTTCTAACCTTACCCCTTCTCAAGAGCGAGATTTTCAGCACTCAGCCAGAATGGACAGTCAACAATGTTCTCTACATATTCCCAGACATGTAAGGCCAGATGAATCCTGAATAAGTATGAAGCTGACCTTCAGGGCCACCGGAATGAACTGGACAATATCAAAGAAGACGATAATGAACACCGAGAGCATGACAACTGTCCCACCACCGGTTCGGACTATAATGATGACGAGCTACTGTCAACCCATGGAAGAAATAGACACAGTCGCAACACAGGCTCAAAAGGGGCAAAACGGGCTCGCTCAGATTCCGTCCAGGTGACAGTCAGACTCCAAAGAATAACATCCAGATCAAACCTCAGGAGTATGAATGGAGACCATTCTCAGTTGTCAACATGCTCACAATTACCTCAGGGCACTCCGCCTCAATCTCCTAGCCAAAATACGACAATCATCGTTCCAGTGAACCATGCCAGATGGCTGCCTGCACGGAGTCAGGATTTTTCAGCTGCGCCTTCACCTATTGAAGGTTCCTTGGATACAAAGCTCAACCAGGATAGCAAGGTGCTACTCCATAACCAAGCAGCTTTTGATTCAGCAAAGCACCTCTGGAAATCTGTTCGGTATACTGAAAACCCCTGGCTGGCCTCTCAAGAGGATGAATTGGACATATGCAATAAGGGATAGGATAAAGCCCTGGACGCCATGACCGTCCAACAGAGAGCTGTTGGCGCACTCAACGGCATCCAACACATGTGGCAGTGCCCCGGTGGACCCAGCGAACATATCGATGCCCTGAAATGTGGAATTGTAAGTTATCGAAGTATTCTCCAGGTTTCAAAGTTTGATAATACTAATAAACAATGCATTACAGTTGCGGGGGAAAATCAGTGGTATGCGGGGTAGACTAGTCAGTAGTAACAACTGCGAGGCTTATGGTGACTTTACTGTATCCATTCAAGATAAAAGAGAAGCTTCTATGTCTACAGCAGGTTGCATAATGACTCTTGGATTGGGAAATAGAAAGATCTCTGGGATGGTACGAAGAAAGTCTGGTGGCTTGCGAGAAGCGAGCCCACCGTACTGATCTTTGCGCACTTTTTCACTTCCACTACCTACCCTGGCAGGCATGAGTATGGCAACAAATTTTGGGACAAGTGAGTGACTCCCCAATTGATTTGCTTGGCTGCGACTGCACTCAACTGCACCTTGAGAAACTATGAATAAGGAACGAACAGCAAACCCTCTCAGGACGTCCACAGGGAGATATTCAGCCATCAGTGTGCCCCTTCAATCCTATAATTAACAGCTACTAATATTCGATATAGCCTTGTACAAGAGATGCCGGAGACTCTGGAATTCCATATCACCTGATCTCCAGGCGGCCATCATTGAACATATGGGCAGCTATATGGACGCAAGGATTGCAAGCTCTGCCAAGCACTCAACCCATCATGTAGCACCAGATGCAGCAGGGGACCTGGCGGCTGTGTTCATGTGAGAGTCTGTTTCCTGGGGGTTGTGTTTTTAGGGGTTTGTGTTACTCGGGGGTTGTGTTTGTCAGGGATTGTGTTTCTTGGGGTTTGTGTTTCTTGGAGGTTGTATTTAATTTGCCAAAGTCATGTTGAGGTGCTTCTGGGGCACAGCATGGATATATATTGTTATAGTTGATAGCAGCGGTCTGCTGTAGATGAATGCCAAAGATGTATATAATGCTCCAAATGCATCTGAAAATGGGTGACAAACTATGCTTCCACCTGGAAATGAAGAAATAGATCCAGGTGCTCCTCAGTGATCTTAGAAAGTACTGGAGCTCAACAGAGAGCTTACAAGCAGCCATGGAGAACTTTGCTGCACTTTGGGAATCTTCTGAAGCACCCTAAAAGGCATCAGAAGTGGCTATGGAGTACACTATTGCGATAAATAAATCTCCCGGAGCACCCTTTGAAGCATCAGAAGTGGCTACAGAGTACACTATTGCAATACAGGAATCTCTAGGAGCATCTTCAAGGCCTCCATGCGAAGAAGGGAGTGCGGTGAGGCTGTATTCGCCAGTCCCGGAGGACTCCCAAAGGGTCTGCAGAGTGAGTTTTTTAAAATCAACCTCCACAACTTCTGGAGGGTCCCAGGGCTTCTGGGACCGGACGATTGACTTGGCTGATGTACTAGAATTCATCAACTTGTTCTAAGCTCCAGGAATATTGATTCTTCAACCCTGCCAGTTGTGAAGCCAATTACATACACCCCTGTTCAGGCTGCCTCTAATTTTTCATAGTATATTATCAATTTTGGTATCGATATATTATGGTATACCAGTTTAAATGTCAGTGATCTTCCAAGACCAGACCTCCTTCACATAATGCAGTTTGGCATGTTATAATATTCTGGGGTGGCTGCAACAAGTCATGAAGTAGTTCAAACGACTCCCAAAATACAATGAGCTGTAGTTATCCATACTGGTACACTTGACAATGACGAAACCCAAGAAATCATATAATATGGTTTGCCAGTGGACTGGAAATAAATGTTGAACAATGAGCTGCAATCTGCTTGCAGTCATCACTAACACCATATATTGTCTGAAGACCTCTGACAACTGAACATTTGATGATGCCCTCCAATTCACATGAGCACTTCTTGAGTTTTACCACTACTGCCAATATTTGTCCTGTGATGAGAATACCTTGATTTTTATTGATAATACTCTGCATCACTTTCACGACATCTAACATATCTTTCTGCTATATTGGGTACACAAGAAAACAACTGAACAATTGGAATAATAGCAGCAAGAGTTCAATAAGGAGTGAGACACAGATATACACAATTACAGAAATTGCTCTGCAAACAAACAAAAACATAAACTCAATGACTAGAATGATTGGATTCAGTTCAAAGTGGTTGATCACCTGGGGGACAAGTTATCAATTACCGTTTCCCAACATTATGTAATGACACACTTCCTGCGATGCATCGAACAATTTGGGAGATTGCAACTGCGGTCTACTGATGTTTGCAAAGCGGTTTACAAAACCCAAATCCAAAACTGGTATCTGGTATCCAATAAGTCCAGAGACATCAATTGGCAGATTTTCAACATCATCACCACCAGGATTCTTTTCAGTACAGTGAATGAATCTCAATGCAAATGGTTTCAGCAATGTTACAAGTAGGCCACCTGAGCTGGACAAAATATATTAAACTGTTGCCACTGGAGAATGCCATACAGATGCTTCTGCAGTCAAGCGACAGGTGTTATTTGGCACCATACAAAAGGAAGTGACTATGTTTGGAGATATTTGAAATTTGTATAGCCATTACAACATGCCCCAGAGTTTTCTGGTCAACTTGTTGTTAGTATATTTGAACATCTCAAAGATATACATCAACATCATTAGACTGCATCATACCAGACTACTTTATGCCATACCATTGAGATTCCCATCAAAGAATTCAATGGCCAATTGATATATGACAAACCTAAAGTTGCTGGAGAAAAGAAATGGTATACAGGACCACCAAGAAACTAATGGTATTGAGTAAAAATAGTTTAACAATATCAGAGATTTCCTGAACCTGCTTATAAAACATTGCAAGGGTACATACCATACCAATTAGTTCATGTTTTCAAAGTTCAAAGTTCAAATTCCCAGTCACATAGTAAATTTAATATATGTAATGGTGAAACCACCATGTTATGGAGGATTGCCAAATACCAACTCTGTAATGGTCAGAGTTGTTCCAACATTGGGAAAGCATGTCTACAAAGTATTTGGTGTGGACCAGTTTTGCGGTGCTGCTCATCTTATACCCATAGTTTCATCTACTTCAAAGGATACCAACTGTGGCCTGATTGCAAATAGTTATAATGATTTGAAAAGATAGATCACAATTTATTATATAATGAAGAAGAAGTTACATGAGGCACACACTGGTGGGGGAAACAGGCTTTGGCAGTCAATGGTTGTTTAGATATTTTTACTGGTTGTATATGTGTTTGCCAAATGAATACTAGTCATTGTTTCTATGTGCCATTTATCTATGCCAATATTTTGACCAAAAGTTGGTTGGGCAACTCTGGATGATATGTGAGATAGGTCAATCGATGAGGTAACATATAAAACATATAAGTATCAGAATGGTAGATTCACTACTAATGTACATAGTTTTTATGAAAACCTCACAAGATACAAGCTCAATGGTGTATAATATGTTGACAAAATACATCGGTGGAATATCTATAGTCTAGGACTTGAGTGACAATGAGTTATTTATAGATGAAGTGAATGGGTATGTAATCATAATACAGTGATGCAAATAGGGCTGACCATATTTAGAGTTGTGCTGGGTACTCCAAGCATTACTACAAATACGACTATCATTCTGGTTGCCACCTCTGTATGCTCCCAAGTACGCAGTGCAAAAGTTGCTTACATAGGTTAGAATGTTGCCAATAAAGGTGGAAATTTTTTCCTTATAACTATTCACTTTGGTGATTCCAAATTTTGAGTCTCTTGTCTTGTTTGTATACATGCAATTCTGAATTGTAAATTGATTTTCATATTCCCTTGATCTCTGTGCCCTGATATCGGGTTACTTCCAGAAGTTGACAAGCTTTGGCGATCTTACGTTCAGTACTGCCTGGATTTGCTTCTTAATTGAAAACATTTTTGCTTTTCTAATATTGCTCAGTGGCATGGTGGTTATATAATGGAATTATGAGTGTACTGGTAATGATAATATTTTATATCTTGAAAATAAATAAACTGACCACATAATACCATATATTGTTCAAGAGAGTGTCAGATCCAATTTCTATTTCTTATATGCGAGTTTGGATTATATTATTCTGTGCTAATATTAATATTTGATATTTCTCAAGTTGAAAACTGTATAGGATTATTTTGTACTGCTAAGACTTTACTATTCTATATAATATCTTTTTAAGTACCAAAATAGTATTTATAAGTGATTGATATTATAGATTATATATATATAATAGATACAATACTGTGTATAACAAGTACTAAATTTATTTGTATTATATACTTTCAATCACATGATATTATGATACTTATATTTTTTTTATTTGAATATACATATACCTGTTCCCATTATTCAATTGCTAACTACTTTTGTAAATTAATTAGTTCAACAAATATGGATCTCGCTGTATTAAACATAAATAGTATCTATCAATAGTTGGATAATCAAAGTATTCAACAAATTGAACAGGTTATTCAGTAACTTAAGCTACTTGATTGAAACAGTGTCTTTGTATCAAAGTAACTTTACAATATATATCATCGTAACTAGAGTTATCTTATGGATTGTATTATTCAACTGTTTGGATATTGGAATTAAATTGTTCAGTTTTACCAAATTTCATATTCAATATTACTATATCCAGGATTTATACTATATATAAATCCATTACCAATAGTTATAAAATTGTACTTCAAGGTGATAAAAATACTCAGTTTAATACTTATAACATATATTGTATGATATGGATTTGAATTTGATTTGAATTATTTTCAAATATTCATAATATTATACTCTATATTAAAAGTATAATATATTTTTATAGAATCGTAATATTTTACAATTACATTAATACAACTATTTGATATTTACAGTTGATGTTGACTCTTTTCACTATCAAAAATATATATTCAGTTTCTTTTATCTGATAATACCTATATATAAAATTTTATTGATGTTGAGTAAATAACAGTTAATGATTGAAAATTGAAAATAAATTTGAAACGAGACCAAATGGTACTGTTAAATACTATGAAAATAAATACGATCCAAAGTTATCAACCTATAATTTAGTTTCAAGTCCAAACAATTCTCAAAGAAAAATAAAACTATAATTGCATTAAAATATATTACTTAAGTAAGTTATTTTATTACATTGACCAGTATTGCCATATTTCAAATATTGGCTCAAAATTTTTAAAGAATACTATGATAGACCAAAAGCTTATATTTGGTATATCAAATTGAAATAAGATATCCAGGTAGATTCTGCATATAAACAAACAAAAATACTTCTTTGAATTTATTTACTGTAAATAATACATTCAAATTATTTCTTAGTCAGTACATGGGGAGTATAGCGTCAACCACACCAGCAAAACTGTTTTTCAAAAATAAGTCAACAACCAGTATAGCTATCGCCAAGCAGACACTTGCGATCAATTCCTAACCCCCAATTACCCCCCCTATGATAGGACATCTTGCTTCCAGGACCTTTATTGTTGCTAGATGGAAAACTGGGCCTCTTCCCCATGTTTTTCCCCCCCCTGTAGCCCCCTGCAAAAGGGCCCCCACAGATCATCTACAAAACCAATTCTTATCCAATCGACTCCAAACTTTGGGAGCATCGAAAGCACATATAGACGAGGCTCAGGTTTTAATTTCAGACCAAAAGCTCAACATTTGCATTAGTTACACAAAATCTTCGAAAAGTCGCTTTTTCGCTCCTACCCCCCATCTATCTCAGTGGAATCAACTCCAAATCAGAATCAGACAACGGCAATCGATTCAGCGGCCCTAGAAGCCCTTAGAACGAACCATCTAAACATGCCTACAAGCCCCAGACAGCCTGGGCCAAAAATCCCCGAAGCCAAAAACCCGAATTGTAAATCCATGGTATCTTGACGAATTTTCATCCGTTTCGAGCGCCCTTACGAATACTGCGTGTACACACACCCAGGTCTACCCTGCCGAAAGCACACTTGAATCGGACAAAATTTGACTCCACAACGGTCGATTTTCAACATTATCGCATTTTTCGCATTTTCTCATTCCCCCCCTTTGAAACATATTGGCCACCGGGGCCCAGCAGACCTACCAGGGTGTAGGCGACAACGTCCGGCTACTTTGCCGCCATTGACCCCTTGAGTCCTTGGGTGGATCCTCCAGAGTTAAGTTGCACTTCCTTCCTTGCAGTGGTTTTACAGCTCCATCATATTGCAGGCCTCCTAGAGGTTTTCTTATGGCTATGGGTGTCTCTGTATCTGCTGTGAGGAGGCAAAGGCTCTAGTACAAAGCTCCAACACCTTGCTAGGACAAAAGAGGAGAAGCTCTAACCCCCTCAGGGAATAGGTGGTACCGAGGCCATTTATATCAACACTCAAACGTCGGATTTATACCTACTTAAAATATTTAGAAAATTTATATTTCTTCAACATATTTAGCACCTTATAACCCCTCTAAAGTCTTCAATGACTTCCCCAATACCACCACCACCCCCACCTGGGACTTCCAGTACTTATGGAATGCACCTTTATCCAAACCCTAGCTCAGACCCACTCTCTGCAATCGATGCCCCAGCTGTATCACACACCACTTTGACAGGCCATATATCTAAACGAGGAAGGAAAGGCAAGCAGGCCAGTTCTCGCCGACTGCCAGCTACCTCACCATACCCATCACTCAATGCCCCTCGTACACGATCAAGTACCTGTATGGCCATTGGTAATGTCCATCCCAGGACACCCTCTGAACAACTACAACCATCTTCCCCACCTCAACAACCAACCAACCAAGACCATCTCGGAAACCCTGAAAGTGCAGATCTATGTAATGGCGGTGAAGGCAGCCGGCCGAGGGCCGGGTAACCGCCCAGTATATAGTCACTTCGCGGGAGTGCAATTGCACTCCAGCGATAATCTTACATATTACTCTACTCCATATAATCACGTATCCTCATCTGCAACCGTATCTATCCTATTTGACATCTCTGGCCGTACGCAGCCCTACTAGCACGTACTCGTCCTTACACTATTATCGCTTTCCAATCATCAGATACGTTTCGCTCACGAGAATTCGCGATATCACCCCTTTTTCGATACGTCAACAACGCGCACAAAGAATCGAAGCAATTATAGTCACACGATGCCTCCAAAACAAACTAGATCTCAACTGAGAGTAACTGACGACGGTGCAAGTGATGACACCCTGCAGGCCGCAGCCTCCGCGTCTGGAGGTCGACAAACTCGTGCATCGCGAACTAGCTTCACTCCTACTATTCTACCTGGGGCCCAAATCCAGGACGACGAAGAAAGCGGTCTCAATGATCTTAGCGATCTCGAAGACGAAGGCGACGGCCAAGATAACTCGCAATCCCGTAACCAACGCGAATCAGACACCATCAAGAACCTCCTCCAAGTGCTACAACAGCAGAAAGAGATGTTCGACGGCGTCATGAAGCAGAACGCGTTGCTGATGGAGGCCAATGCAAGGCAGTCGAGCGCACCAACTGAAGTTTCCTCCGCCGCCTCGAAGAAATTCAAGATGTCTAACCTGAAGCGATTCTGCGGTGGTGCTGTGGAATTAGAGATCTTCTTAGGCTCCCTCCGTTCAAACTTCCGAGTTCACAGCGAATACTTCCCGAAGGGAGACAGCGACTATGTACAGTACACGCTCGACAATCTCGGAGCTGGTCGAATCACCCAGACCCGAATCAACGAAAGACCAGTATGACCGACCCAATCTCATGGGGCCAAGACCTACTTGCGAAAAATAGCCCGTGCCTATTCGACTTCGAACTCCTCGTCGTGGAATTGCGGAAGCAGTACGGCGACAAGGAGCGGGTGCTCAATTCCGGCAGTCGAAATTTCAACGAGTTCAGGCAAGGACATTTTGATAAAAATGAGACCGTTCGAGCATACGCGAATCGACTACGGAAGATATGGCGGGATTCAAACCTTGACGAAACCCAGCACTTCACGCCGCTTTACTACCAGGTCTGGACCGGCTTGAAGCCGGAGCTGCACCCCAAAATTAAACCCTTCACCCCCGAGGGCGGCATGTTCGACACACTTGATGCACTCTTCGACCGTGCGGCAGACGTCGAAACCAAGCCAAATCAACAAGAGCAACAGAAGCAACCGGAACCATCTCGTTGGCAGAAAGGCGACCGAAAACGCAACTTCAAACCATCCATCTCCGAGCCGACACAAACAAAGCCCGAAGGCTCAAGTTCAGGCTCAGGCTCTAGATCAAACGACAGACGCCGAACCGACTTACCCCCAGCGCCATGGGTCTCGGTGGAAGTCTATGGGAAACGGAAAGCCGACGGAAAATGCCTTCGCTGCGGTGGTGATCATTGAACCCAACAATGCACGAGATACTCCCGCGCCACCTTTCCCAACAAACTTGACCCCAACTCCGGTGGGCAAGGCATCCGTCAAGTCAAACGCCAGCGGTCATTCGACACCCAGAACTCAAAAAACTAGCTTACCTCTCCCGACACTTGGCTCGGCGGAAGAGGTTGGACGAAACAGAGCTGGAATGGAGACCCTAGGCGCACGGGCATTAATGGCAACTTTGGACGAGATTCAACCCCACCGAATACATTAAAGTTGAGGGTAGTGCTGGAGAGCCCGCGGGCCCACATGTCGAGCCAGTATCACTGCGGCACGGCACGTCCGGATTCGGCTCACATCATCCACGAAGTCTAAATTCAAGATCGACAAGGTGAAATGCAACGCGTACGAGCACTTATTGACTGCGGCGCGACAAGCATCTTTATGTCTCCAAGGCTCCGGAAGAAACTCGGCCTGAGAGACGAAGCAGCGGGCATCACCACTCTGGGGCTTGATGGGCGTGTGATGGAGTCTGCGGGGGACAGCCGGAAAGTGATGATGACGGTTCAATACCTAGAACATCTCGCACTGGTTGACGAGTCGGATGTACTAGTCGTGCCAATGCGGGCCTACGATCTTGTACTAGGGTTGCCATGGTTCAGCACCCGAAACCCCGATGTCGATTGGGCGCGTCGACGATTAATCTCTCACGGACACCGAATGGGAGTGCTCCAGGAGAAGAAGTGCACTTCGATAAGACCCCACAGGCGGACGATGACCCCCGGGGGCAAGAAGCGGTTCCTCCAGATATTGAAATGCTCGGAGCTACTGCATTTGACAATCTCTTAGCGAGCGACGAGGTTGTGGAAGCATTTGCTCTACGAATTGGGGAATGCTCTGGGCTGCTGGGAGCGACTTTGGACGTCAGATCCTCGGACACACCAGGTGAGACCCGAGCGCTGGATGAAGACGAGCAGGAGCAGCGGCGGTAGTTGCGGCAGAAGAGTGTACCAACATGGGGTCCTTGAATGACTGCTACCGGCTCGCCGAGTCACGAAGGGAGTACTAGACGGCGGGGCTTGGCTCCCTTGTGGGCGAACCGTTCTTTTCTAGACTCCCGGGAATTCCTACCCTCCGCCATTTTGTTGTACGAGCTTAACTAATGCGTGCAGATGGAGCAGAAGTGGCGACGGTAGTCACCGACGATGGAGGGCGCATTCCTGCCAAATATCAAGATCTAGTTGAGGTCTTTAGTAAGACCAAGGCAGAGACATTACCACCGCACCGGCCAATTGACCATGCGATTGACTTGGAGCCCGGCCACCAGTTGCCATATGGGGGATTTACAACCTTTCCGAGGTCGAGCTGCGAACCTTGAAGGCTTACATTGAGACGAACCTGGCCAATGGCTTCATCCATCGATCATCATCGCCGCGCAGCGCCGATACTTTTTGCAAAGAAGAAAGATGGAGGCCTAAGGCTTTGCATCGATTACCGAGCCTTGAATTCGGTCAGCGTGAAAAACAGGTATCCACTCCCTCTAATTTCAGAGATGCTTGACCGCGTGCGCGGCGCCAGGGTTTTCACCAAGTTGGACCTCCGTGGGGCCTATAACCTCATCCGAATTAGAGAAGGCGACGAGTACAAGACCGCATTCCGAACCCGGTATGGCCAGTTCGAATACCGCGTCATGCCATTTGGCCTCACAAATGCACCCGCTACGTTCCAAGCTTACATCGATGATTGCCTGCGACCTTACATTGACGACTTCGCCGTCTGTTACCTTGACGACATCCTAATCTACTCGGAGAATGAGAAGGAGCATGACGAGCACGTTCGAAAGGTGTTGCAACGACTACAGCAATTCGGCCTCTACTGCAAGGCGGAAAAGTGCCAATTTGGAGTCTCGGAGGTCGGCTTCCTCGGATTCATGATCTCTCCCGACGGTGTCGGCATGGAGACGGACCGCATCGCAACGATCGAAGACTGGCCAACCCCGAAATCAGTTCGAGATGTGCAAGTTCTTCTTGGGTTCACGAACTTCTACCGGAGGTTCATCAGGAAATATGCAAAGGTGACATTTCCACTTACAGAGCTACTGAAGAAGGCAGACACGGAAAAGCCAGGTCAACCGACTCAGAACGACAGACGAAGTCGGACTCGATCTAAGAAATCAGAGATACTCAAATCCAAATGGGAATGGACGCGAGAAGCCGAGTTGGCATTCCGGAAACTCAAGAGAGCCTTTTCCGACGCACCGATCCTGCAGCATTTCGACCCGGCCAAGCCAATCGTTCTCCAGACTGACGCGAGTGGCTTTGCGATTGCCGGCATTCTCAATCAGTTTGATGGATTCGGAATCCTCCGCCAAGTCAATTTCTACTCCCGAAAGTGCTCTCCAGCCGAACAGAACTACGACACATACGATCGCGAACTCTTGGCCATCGTGGAGACGATGAAACAATGGCGACATTACCTCGAGGGTGCCAGGCACAAGGTCTTAGTGCAGTGCGATCACAAGAACCTCCTGTACTTCCAGACATCAAAAATGCTCTCCCGACGGCAAGCCCGCTGGGCCGAAATCTTATCATCATACGACTTTGTCATCGAGCACCTGGAAGGCACCAAAAACCCAGCCGACGGCCCATCGAGAAGGCCCGACTATGAGATCGGCTATGAGAGACCTGTCGCACGACTCCTGGCCACTCTAGCAGCCACTTCGGTAAGACTTCCGTCGAACTTTATGACGACCTCCTGCCGGCTATCAAGACCGCCCAAGCTACCGACCACATGGCTGTCGACGTCTCGGGAAAGCTAGTCGACAAACCATTGGCCGACGGCGAAGACAATATGGATAAGGAATGGAAAGTCGTCGCTGGAGCTCTGACATACGAAGGGAGGATATACGTCCCTGCAGACGAAACTCTGCGCGGCAAAGTGATAAGTCTTTTTCATGACAACCCTGAATCCGGTCACTTTGGAGCCCTTAAAACTGCTGAACTAGTATCTAGAGACTTTTACTGGCCTGCAATGGATGCGTACGTCCGACGATATGTGAGCAGGTGCGAAGTGTGCCACCGAGTCAAGGCCCCCGCCATGCCCGCCACGGAGTCAACATGCCGCTGGAACCACCATCTCGACCCTGGGAAGGAGTCACCATGGATTTCGTCACCGACTTGCCTGAGTCAACAGCATCCGAGTATACGGGCATTCTTGTCATCGTCGATCGGCTCACAAAGATGGCCATCTACCTCCCATGCCGGAAAGACCTCGATTCACCGGAACTGGCCAGGCTCTTCTTCGAACATGTTATTTGCAAACATGGCGTACCCGACAACATCATCACTGATCGCGGCACTCAATTCACAAGTCGATTCTGGACGAGAGTCTGCTCTCACTTGAGCATTGACCACCGGCTCTCGACTGCCTTCCACCCTCAGACCGACGGCCAGACGGAGCGCCAGAACCAGACGATGGAGCAGTACCTCCGAGCCTTTTGCAACTATGAGCAGGATAACTGGGTTGAACTCTTGCCTTTGGCCGAATTCGCATACAACAACTCCGTGCATGCTTCGACGAGGCTCACTCCATTTTGGGCCAATTACAACTACCATCCGGCGATGCAATTCAAGGCACCCAAGGCCTCATCGCAAGCTCACTTGAAGTCCGAGGTGCAAGCAGACACCATGGCTGCCAGACTGGAAGAAACTCATCAAATCCTCCGAGAGAACCTGCTAGATGCCCAAGCCCGCCAGACGAAGTATGCCGGAGGCAAGGAAATGACGTTCGAGGCTGGAGATAAGGTCTGGCTCTCGACTCGGAATATAAAGACGACTAGACCCTCCAAAAAACTGGATTATAAGAGGGCTGGGCCATACACGGTGAGTAAAGTCATCAATAAGAACGCTTACAAACTAGACTTGCCGAGTACGATGCGCATTCACAACGTCTTCCACGTCTCTTTGCTCGACAAATACTCGCTCCTGCTATCGGCCAGCCGCCATCAGAGGCGCAGCCGATGATAGTCGATGATTCCGACGAATGGGAGGTCGAACGAATCCTTGACTCGAAGCGACGCTACCGAAAGCTCCACTACCTCGTCCAATGGGCCGGATACAACTACATTCGAACGAGCTGGGAACCTGCTGAAAACCTCGAGAATGCTCAGAGCTAGTCGCCAAGTTCCATCAGGAGCACCCTTCGAAACCACAATGCTAAGCTGTTTCGGAGTAATGTCAATGAATTCGGGAATCAGGAGGTACGGACGGGCCAAATTGGATGGTTTCTTTCATTTTCTGTTTCTTCTTTCTTCTCTTATTGGATCTCGGCCGGTACAAACGGCGTGGCATGGGATTTTACACCTACCACTGGAGGTGGAGTTTCCCCGTGCACCGGATCCACCGAAAGGTTACCATTGAGCAGTACCGATCGGTTGCGGGATTTATGAGGCCGTACGAGGGCGTACGAGTCTGGACCTTTATTCTTTCCTTCTCTTCTCATGTACAGGTATGGCAGCCCAGGGGGTCTGCAGCTAGAGAGGGGGATAATGTAATGGCGGTGAAGGCAGCCGGCCGAGGGCCGGGTAACCGCCCAGCATATAGTCACTTCGCGGGAGTGCAATTGCACTCCAGCAATAATCTACATATTACTCTACTCCATATAATCACGTATCTCGTCTGCAACCGTATCTATCCTATTTGACATCTCTGGCCGTACGCAGCCCTACTAGCACGTACTCGTCCTTACTACTGGCTGGAAACTCTGATTGCAAATCCGATAGTGAGCCGAGTTGCAGTTATCGCGAATACAAGACTCCTGATCATTGATTTGTACAGATTTTTAATGCAGCATTCTTTGTGTGGTGTACAGTTGTGATGTAGTGTCGTGATTGGAGTTGCCTCTGATTTCCCCTAATCCATGCCACACTCCTCAAAAAGCATTTTGATATAAGCATGCTGGTGGATATCAATTGTGTGGAGATTGTGATCACATTCAATATTCATGCTGAGGTAGAACAAAATGGTACCAAGGGTTGGAATATGGACTCTTGTGTGCATCTGCTTCATGATATCGACAATCCGGACAGTTATGGCAATGATAAGCAGATCTTCAACATATAAAACAATCACTGCAATGACCATGAATTCATTTTTCTTATCGCGAAGTATAATGAGATCTTGGTTGACCCTCGAAGTCTTGAAACTGAATGAAATTACATAATCTCACATTGTACTATATTCAACCTGAGATGACAATTGCAAGCCAAACAATGACTTCTGAAGTTACAGAACCAATTTCTTAGTTGATCATGCGGTATTTGATAAGTTAAAGAATCCCAGCGATTGGTGTATAAAAATCTTTTCGTTGAGGTCGACGCCCAAGAAAGCTTGGCAAAATATTCTTTTGATCAATATCTAGATTGTACTTGGCAGTGATAGCAAGTGAAAGTCGTACATGTCCAAGTCCAGTAGCTGGTGAATAAGTTGCTTGGTAATCAATGTCTTTTATTGGGTAATTTTCTCCACAGACAAGTCAAGCCTTTGATTGCTGAACATTTCCAGTGCTATTGCGCTGGACTATAAAGACTTAGTGACTTTGAATTGATTTTTGATGTTCTAGAAGCTCCCTAAGATCTTGAAAAACCACATGCTGGTCGAGTGCACAGAATTTCTTCTCCATTGTCTTTCCCAGTTCGTGAGTGTAGAGAGACCCAATTACTACTTTGAGTGTAGTTGGAGCAATGATACCATCAGTTGTTGGAGGGTCGGCAATGCATGCCATGGGGAATATAGAAACAAAACAATCATTGTATTGCTGAATGTCTAGGGCAAGCTGCAACAACTCTTGCAATCAAATGCAACTACTGCCAGTTTGGCAACTGCCCACAGATGGATCCCATCAATCATGGATAGTACAGTCATCAGAATCCAGTCCTACTAATTCATTAGTGAAAGTCATCTACTGTAATTTGCCAACTGGCATTGATGGATTCTCATCATCATAACCATTGTTCTCAGTTGTTTTTCTCGAAGTTCGATGGGAATTATGAAGTCTGGAACTTGCCTCGCTAGTCTGCTGATTATTGTGTGCAATTGATTCAACTGACTCAACTTGCCTTGGCTGTGCCTCCTCAGAAGGTCAATGGTGGGGATAGAAATGCTCATATAGAATTGTTTCGTCGGCTGGATTCAGTACCTTGTATCGTCTGTCATATCTAAATCTGTCATTAATTGAACAATGTAGGGCTTTGGCAAGAGTATTGTAAACATCATACTCCTGATTCCATCGGAATTAGCCGATAATGATAGCTGGTGTTGTGGGATAATGGAACATCTTTTGTTTCTCCTTGGGATAATGAGCAAATGCCAACCATCCAAATAGTTCGAAATACTGCATCGATTGTCTCTTTGCATGCCATGCTTCATATGGGGTTTTACCAACTACTGATCAAGTTGGTGTTCAATTCTTGAGATGACAGTGGCTTCGACACTGACTGTCCAGAATGTCTTCCATAATTCCATATTGTCTAACATGCACTGAATACATTTGAAATCATTCTATTCACTTGCTCAACTACATCATTTGAATGCAGAATATATGGAATAGTCATCTCCTTCAGAATCGTTTGCTGTTTGAGGTAACTAACAAACTCCTTCGAATAATATTTGCATTACCTGTCATTGAGAAATTGTTGCATTTTCTTGTGCAATTGGTGCTCCATGAGTGGCAATCATTCTTTGAACTTGTCCAAGGGTTTCGACTTGTACTGCAAAATATCGGCAGTTCTACTGTCCATGGTATTATGGATCAAGAGTAGCATATAACATCCTCCGCTGATGGCTGTTTCAATGGCCTCACAATTATTCAAATAGAATAGCAGCAGTACAGTCTCTGCCTGAGATGTTGTGGGCGGGAAAGGTTTGGTCAATATTATATATTTGATGCAGCTCTTACAGTCCCACTTTCCAGTAATCTCTGGCACGTTTGTGATTTTTGGAACCAATTGAAAAGTCTGGAGACCAATATGTACCAAGTGTCAATGGCATAAAATCCTTCTTGTTGCATCTGGGCGAAATGCATGTGCAGTCGCCTTAAGTACCAAAAGAAAACTATTGACATCAGTTTAGGTGGTGGCAGTTTCAGAGTTGAAAATTCTATCGAATACCAATAATTCGTCAACTTGATGTGCTGTTGCAATCAATTTCTCGTGGCAATTGTACAGATTCCGGCAATAATAGTTGATAACTTTGACCTTCAAATCTCTCTCGATAATGTGGGATTGTAAGATGAGGTTGAACGATTGTGGCAAATAAATCACAGGTTGCAGGATGATTGACTCTGTTTTTCTATACCGCAGTTGACTTGTCAATCTAATGTTACCATACCCGGTTGCATAAGAGATAATACAATTTTACATATTGACTTGTTTCATTTTTGGCGCATGTATAATATTTGTCGAACATGGAGTGCTGACCTGATAGGTGTATGGTACAACTGCAGTGGATGAACCAATCTTTGGCTGAAGTGCTGTGGTTGGCAGTCATCCAAAAGTTGTCAATTGATGTTGTTGAGGTTGTTATTTGAGTTGTAGTCCGGGTTATAGTATAGGGCTTCAGGACCACCGAATCCCAATGCTTCTTGCTCAGTCAATGGTAAGTGACCTGGCCTTTCTTCTGACCATCATAACATGTTGGTTTGAACTTTTTTCTTGTCGGCCATGTCCTGATTGCTCTTGTTGCCCTTGTTGCCTTTGCTTCTTATTCTGCATTTGTGTTTCTTTGTAAAGATTTGAGCAGAGCTGTCAATACCCTTCTCATATATAATTGTAAATTCCTTTTTCAACAATATGATAACAATTTCATCCAGTATCAGAGTTGCAGTTACATTTTTATCCATCATCAACTGGAGAAAGAGCTTCCAACTGTTATTGCTTGGGATTCAACCAAGTAGGTAAAATATGTGTTCTTCGTCAGTCATATTTCGAGAAATTTTTGCATTCATGGCCCATGATAATGATGGCCCTGAGCTGAGATTGTAATCATTGTCTTTCGGATTAATTCGCAATGCATAAGTTTTGATATCACTGCAGTCTTTTAGTATATTGTTCAAGAACTCCTTTGGATTTGGGATTTAACTTTGTTTGCGATGCGGTGGCCAACTTCTGCCATAGTGTCTGAGTATTGTTGATATCCATATTCAAGGTTTGCAATCTCAACTCCATTCTGAGTACTATAGTGGATTGTGCCATGATAAGAGGCTTTATCATCTTTTTTATCACAGACTTCTGTGCCGACTGGTCTATAATGATCATGTCTTCTGCTTCCTCTGCCAGCTTCTCATTACTACCACCAGCAATCCCGTATACCTGCCTGTGCTCTTGCAGCAGAGCCCTTTCGCCTGACCATTGATTGTAGTTCAAATGATTGAACTTAGTGATGGTGATCATGGTCGATATCATTATGGGAGCAAGTGATAATGGTGGCAGCAATTGCAATTCTCTCTTTGATCTCAAGCATGTTAGTTATACTCATATTCCATACACATACGGTGCCATCCAGTAGCTGCCTCCAAATAATCACAGCAGAATGATGGCAGAATACATAGCTAGCAACTCAGCAGACGTATTTCCACAATTCTATCAGTATGATATTATATATCGTAATTACCAAAAATACAATACACAGAAACTTATAACCTGTTGAACCGACCAGAATGATGCTCGTCCAAGGGAGAGTACAGACATTTGAAACAGATGACACTTGCACTGAATGGATTTTCACGATCTCTATGCAGCTTGGAGTGCGAAGTGAACAGTGTTCACACCAAGCTCAAAACTAAGCTACAAAAGGAATGACATATCATGCTTGAAGTGATACATGTACTTAATAATTGCCTCAATACAAGATATGATTGTTATTAGTTTATTGTCAAGTAATCTATATGTGTATATGCAGCTTGGTCCATTCCACTACCATGGATGTATTTTACTGTACCTGAAATGAGAACGTGGGGCAGAAAGCAGCTATTAACATCATACTTGGGTTGAAGGAGTGTAAAGCCACCAGCGGTTATATGAGTGATGAAATGCAAGCAATAGTCCTTAAAGTAGAACAGACTATATGTATGTTGCCTCCTGACGAATGGTCATAGTCTGAGCAGAAACAAGTGTTTCCAATTTTAAATTATTTCCTCCTTCCTGGGATCTCTCATTTCTTCGCTCCTGTAACTACAACTCTATGCTTTGATATAACTAACCTTTTCTTTACCCATGCATATTGCTCTGCTCTGTGCTCACAATCTCTGTTAGCCAAAATGTCTTCTACAGTTTCATTCAATCTTTCAGTCTGTATTATTTCATATCTCCTCTTGCTTCTTACAATATAATAATTGAAGATTATACATCCTCTAATGTCTTTAATATAAATTCACTTATGACAACTCATCAGTCAGGTTTATCATTTTCTGGTTTTTGAGTGTGTTTAAGCACAGATGTTTTCTTCCTCTGATATATTGCTGCCCTCATTGTCTATTTTCAGTTTGATAGGTAGATCCACTCCAATTCTCACTTTGGTTCTACCTGACTCTGGCAGCATATCAGGTCATCCACTGCTTTAGATGGTGGAAAGATGAATAGAAAGTTGTCTGGAAAGAAGTAGGCAATAGGAGTGATTTGATACGAGGCGGATGTTGGTATGTTATGATTGCTCAGCTGATTTCGTTGGAGACGTGTGACTATGCTGTGACAGATGTGATTGAGCGCACTGACATTCGAAGATTTCTGCCGAAATCAGTCAAGAAGTGATGTTACGTTCTTATCAAATCCAGTACCTGCCTAAAAGAAGCATTAAAAAAATTAAAAAAACATATCCTCATTCCTTCACTGCTCATGCTCACATTCTTTAATTGTTGATTTCTGTATTGGAAGATATTTGGGCTTACTGCACATGTGTATCCATCACTTATTTTACAAAACACTCATCTGTGAACAGAAGCTCCTACTGTGAATATACAGTGCACAGAGGGATAGTTTTCTCACAGACTGAGCGAGCCAGAAGAAGACAAGAAACCATCACAGACATGGAAAAAGCTCCTGGTACTTGAATTGGAGAAACAATGAAGAAAATGCATTGTTTGAGTGGGGTGCAGCCAGAAGAAAGAAAAAAATGAAACCATCAGTTACACAAGCTATCAGCTATCAACCCGAGCCATCTGGTTGCCTACATCCAGTCAAGACATAGATGCAAGCAAAATCATTCACTGTTGTTAACCAAAGCCAAAATACTCGGAATGTGTCTGCTAATGGAAGTTCAAGATCAACTTGATATCCCAGGGTGTAAACAATGCATCAGGCAAACGTATTACAGGTGGAGTATTGACTAATTGGCTTGTCCACCAAAAATGCGAAATCTAAGTGGAAACTGCTTCCAACTCAGTTTCTAGATCCATGGTTTCAATGCTTTCATTATCAGATTTGTATAGTGTATTGGCAACGCAACACCTGCGAGACGGTGTGACTTCTAGTGACTATGGTGTGTGGGTATCGAAGTTTTAGAGTATTGAATATGCAGCAAGGTGTATTGCTGGTGACGGTAACCCTGGAGGTGTCAGTAGAGGTGTATGTTGACATGTTCCCAGGGAGGCAGGCTGAGATGTGGCAAGTGTGGGTGGGGTAGATATCTACAGGAATGTGGTTGGCGATGGCAATGTTGGAGGTGTCGGTGGTGGAGTCCGTTGATACAGAACAGGATGCAGGCTGACAGTTGGAAAGTGAAGGCATAGAAAGGAACTGTTGAGTCATGGCAAGCGATGCCAACTGTGGAGGTATTACCACATCAGTTTAATATTGAGATGAATCTGGTGATAGTGATAGCAGAGGAGTGATGAACAGCAACTGCAAGAAATGTTTGTGATGCTGGCTGCCAGATTTGAATACATCCAAGCATTTCCATTAACAGTCAATATTATCATCTCACCATACAGGCAACCTCAAACTATGGAAATACCCTTCCTCCCAGGGTAGAAATCATCGGGCTTGCTGTCTTGAACCATTACTTCCGTTTGATGGCAAAGTTTGGTGATGATGATCTAGCTCAATCCACATGATATGACATTCAAACAGAACTATCCTGTTCTTCATAATTGCACCTTGTCATCGGTGTCATTGTTAAAGTCAGTCCAACATTGCCAGAGCTTTTCCTACTCAGACGGTTGCACTGTATCATGCCTGAAATAAGTGGGACATTTTTGCTTCCTATACTATTGATTCATGTTTTTGTACACAATATCTTGCCAGTGGTGGAAACAGTTCATCAGTAAGTTATGGCCAAAATGGAAACACTGAATTAAGTGTACAACCACAGCCGAAAAGAACAAACAGTCATCGGCAATTGATTCCTAGTAGTGAAATGATAATGGGATGATATACCAATTTTCCCTGTAGTGTTGGTGGAGGTTGGGCACTTTGACGATACAGCAAGCATGCCATTGCGATGCAATGATCAATCAATATCAGGAACAATGGCAAATACCAAAGCAGAGAGCTCCACAATGGTAGCAGCTGAGGAGATTGGTTTCCGATCCCAGAGAGGAGATACAGCGCAGGCTGCAGTAGGAACAATAGATCAGTTGAAAACAACTGCCAGTGACATATCAAGGACCGGCTTTGCCACAACGATTGCAACCGCTTCTGAACTGCTGGAGTACAATGAGAACAGGACTCTACTCAGGAAGAAGGCTCCAAAGGTTCTTGGAAATTGTAGCAGCCACATTCAAAGAGAGTTTTTCAGCAGGCACAGGAGCCAATGCAACTACACTAAAGTGTTGAATAAAGAGAAAACTCATTAGCAGGGTATACAGCATACAATGAGGAACAAGAGAATGAAGTAAGAATGTTGTCACAGTTGTGTGGAGTAAGAATCGTCATAGAGGTGACAATCCATGAGGCATATATGAAGAATATGGGACACATGGAAGGAATAAGGTTTTGATCCAAAGAATCAGGTTTTGTTAGAAGGAATCAGGTTATGTTGGAAGGAATCAGGTTTTGCTGGAAGGAATCAAATTTTGTTGGAAGGAATCAGATTTTGTTGGTTGTGATGTAAATATGGCATGATGGTCATGCCGTATTGATGGATCGAAAGGGTTACAATACATAGTTGGGTGATGTTCTGAACTATAATGCAACATGTGAGTTGAGGTGATGATGGTTGGTTAGCTGTATATAAGTGGGATTGATTTGTGGAGGATAGGTTTGTTATTCACTCGTTCTCTAGTCTACAAAACAATCAATACCTTCAGCACCAACCTTTGTTCACTTCAGTTATTCCACATTTCGAGTTTCTGGTCTTGTTTGCAATACTTGCAATTCCATATCTCAGTTTGGTTTTTATAACTCCTCGAACTTTGAGTCTATGAAATCTTGACAAATGTGGATGTAACAAAAAGAGAAAAAGTGAAACTTCAACCACATGGGCAATATACTGTGGGTGGTGGTTATCACACACATAGTGATGGAGGTCATGAAAGCAACAGTAACAGTTCATGGGGCGAGTGAGAAGGCAATCAAATGAAGTACCAAATACTATCAACAGGTCATTATCAGTTTCACATTGGCAATGGATGAAATCTACATGGAAATAAAACACTGGAGCAGTCATCAAACCAAAAGCTTGATACACTTGACAGAGAATGGAGAAGAAGAAAGAACAGCAAAATATCGCAGTAATATGTCAAATGGTAGAAGTATTGAGTGAAAAAATATCCAGGAACTCTAAGGCCAAACACAAGATGATCAACATAGGGGAGAAGGGCAGGAAGAGCAGCAGAAAGAGGAAACAATGAATATGGGAAATCAATTCGGAAGAAGCCAAGGGAAAGAAGCAGAGCTGAAGTATTATGCATAAGGCCCTGAGAATTACTGATCTGGACAATGAAGAAATTGAGAAACAGAAAGCCATAGTAGAGGAGGAAGTAGAAGTCACCATGGAAATAGAAATTGTATGTCAGGGACTGGAATACTTTATGCATGCCCACGAAATAGTATTATGTTGATTTAATTCTGTCAAAGTAGAGATCCAGGGTCTCTCAATAGTCACAATAATAACAGCAACAATGCTAACTGCAAAACCAACATTGTTTCAGCACAGAGGCAAGCGATAACCAGTACTGATATCAGTACTACAGGTCCGAAAGTCACAGTCCCTCGAGAATTCTCCTTCTGCACCAAGGCCCATATTGGGGAAAATGTTGGAACCTAGCTGGCTAAAAGCCTGATAGTTGGGCCCCCCAAGTAACAACCACAAAAATAGACTCAGGTTAGAAAGCCAACAGATGGGGAGAATCTAGGGCTAATGGTGACAGAACAAAACAAGCAAAATATGGAGAGCTTTCAGACCATGGAATAGAAGATTGTGCAAAACATGACAAGAAAAGATGAATGTGATTTGGAACCCATCCAATTCTAACGCTGGGAGTGTCACTCCAGGTGCACCCAGTCAAAGAGTATCCATACTTAATTTGAAACTGGTTTGAAGATAGGTTAGATATTTCATTCCAAATATAAATGATTACTAAAAGATTCTGAAAGAAAACAATTGGTGTTGTTCAATGTTTATATTGTTAAAGCCTGTTCTCTTGGGTGAGAAGGTTCATTCCTTTCTACCCTTCAAGAATCCAGACGTCTTTATACCTCTTTTTTCACCTTCTACCAAATATTGTTTACTTTGTTTTTTTCTAGAGCTCCAGCACTTTGACCACCTTCGACGCATCTTCAACCCACCATTGTACCAATGCCATATTTCATTCGCAAATACTGTGGCCCGTATCTCCCGGAATTTCTATATGTTTGTTGTCATTAGATTGTACTCAGGCTATCAGTATCCTTTATGACATCAAGCTTCCAAGCTTCTGGGCTGGACCAGTGGTGTTCTTTTGATGAGATGACCCCCTGTCAAGATTTCGTAGACTCGGAGTTCTAGGGGTTATAAAAACCAAACTAAGACTCAGAATTGCAGGTATTGCCAACAGGACAAGAGACTCAAAATCCGGAATCACAGTAGTAAACAGAGGTTGGTGCCGAAGCTATTGATTGTTTCGTAGACTAGAGAATGAGTGAAGATCAAAACTAAGCTCCACAAATCCATTACCCATATATACAGCAAACATGACCGTCGTCACATTTACTCACTCGTTCCAACATACATCCTAATCTCACCCAACTATGTACTGCACCCCTTTCGATCCATCAACACATCATAACCATCATGCCATAATTACAACGCGACCAACAAAATCTGATTCCTTCCAACAAAACCTGATTCCTTCCAACACAACCTGATTCCTTCCAACAAAACCTGAATTCTTCCAACAAAACCTGAATCCTCTATATCATTCCCTGATTGTCACTCTCCTTCCGATTCTCACTCGACACAACCGTGACAGTCGCTCCCCCTCTCACAAGCCGAGTACCTACAAGGCTGCTGATCCGGGTTTGCCAGGTTGTTCCACATGTCAAACATCGATCGCTTGAAGTCTGACCACATTGTTTGCCGGATCCCAGCTCTTCTCATTGTAGTCTTTCCATTTTACGAGATACTGAAGTTGGGGTCTGAATAACCTCGATTGTTCAATACATTCTACTTTGTGTTCTTCTTCTCCGTTCACGATTATTGCTGGAGGTGGTAATTCCATTTGTCATGGCAGGGGGTAATTCGACGCTTTGCTCAGGTGGGTGATGGATTGTACTGGGTGAATATGAATGTCTTTTGGTAGAAACAGGCGATAACCCCACGGGATGATGACTTCAGAGATTTCGTATTGTCCTTGGCATTTTCAGTCCAATATCTTGCTTGGTCTTTGTGTCGAAATATTCCTGGCATCCAAGCATACTCTATCCCCTACTTCCATTGTTGACCACTCTTGTCAATGTTTGTGTGATTGTTCCGCTTGGATTTATTGTGCTCGTGCCCTTTCAACTTTCATCTGATAGAAGATTTCATTACTTTTTTCGGATACAGAGTTTGCGTTTACTTCCCTATTACGTTCCTATTTTGTACCGAGTATTGGCTGAATATCATTCTTGAATGGAATCCATAGTTGCCACAAAACGGTGAACAGCCTGTTGTTTCCGAGATATGATTGTTTGACAAAAACTACACTAATGGTAGCCACTTTGCCCAGTCATTTTGTTGGTAATTTACGAATGCTCTTGGGTACCATTCCAAAATAGCATTCATTCGCTCTGTTTGACTATCTGTCTGCGGATGAAAGGCTGTTGATAACGTTCGCTCAATACTCAATCTCTCACTGATATTTCTCCAGAATTCTGAGGCAATCTGACGTCCTCTGTCCGGTACTACTATGTCCAGTAAACCATGTAGCTTCAATACGCCAAGTATGAACATTTCGCCTAATGTCTTTCCCTCAGTATCATCCGGACATGGCACCAAATGTTTCATCTTCAATAGTCTATCCACTACTACCCATATAGCATTAAACCCTTCACTTTCCGGTAGTCCTACAACAAAGTCCATAACCAAGTGTTTCCATGGTTGCTGTTGCATTTTGAGTGGTTTACGTCATGCGTGGATTTTGTGATGGGTTGCATTGCTTCATGAGCTGTATGGCAGTTTTGTACATAACTGACCAAATGTTTCCTCATGACTGGCCATTGTTGCTCCGTTTTAGGAGTTCGAAAGCTGTGGCATGTTCTGGGTGTCCTGCTGCAAGTGAGTGTGGTGTTTGCTTATTGATTTCAGTTTGTCTGTGTCTTTCATGTCCTTTATTTGCGCTATATCAATGCATAACCCTTCACTGCTGTCGAGTGGGCAATCCTTGCATATATTTTGAATCCAACTCCATAATTTCTGCGGATTGAGTTCTTCATTTCCCTGATTCACCACTTCTGCAAATGCTATCACCAGTCCATTTTGTACTTTTTTGTCAAATTCTCCGATTGAAGGATGATTTTTGGGTTTTTCTTCCCCCCTCCTTCGGAGGAAGTCTCCTGGCATTCTGGTGATGCATCGGGCTGTGACCTTGTCATCCAGGTCGGAATATAATATAGAATTGAATCTGGACAGGAATTGGGACCATCTTGTTCGTCTTCTATTGAGAAGCTTCACATAATAAGTATTTGAGGTTCTGTCATCTGTCAGTATCTTGAGTGGATGTACTGACCCCTCACATTCTGGTCTCTATCGTTCAAGGCGTTTCATGATAGCGCCCAACTCTTGGTTGTAGATTTTGTTATTTTCCTCTGCAGGGGTATGTTTTCTGGAAAAACATTGTACGGTGTGAAGAATCACTTGGTTGTCGTATTGCAATAGAACTGCCACCAACACATAGCTGGAGGCATTGATTTACAAAATATATTTCATTTCTTAATCGAAATGTGCCAGGACTGGTGCTGTGGTAAATGCTTCCTTTAATTGTGTGAATGCTCTTTGGGATCGGGGCCCGTATAGAATGGTACCAGGTTATTGTCAGTTTCGTTAATGGTTGCACCACCGTACTATAGTTGCATATAGACCTTCGGTAGAATATTTCAGATCCTAAAAATAGTTGGACTTTGTTGAGCTTTCATGGTGCTTCCCATTCATTGACCGCTACTACCTTCTCTGTATCCATTCGAATTCCATTGACTCCAACCATTAATGCAAGGTATTTGAGTTCTTACTGATCCAAATCACATTTCTCCGCTTGCAAATATAGGCCTGCTTCCATCTGTGCTGTCATCACCGCTTGAGCATGTTCCTTATGCTCTTTGAGGATATCACTGTAGATCAAAATGTCGTCCAGAAATGCTTAACAGAAAATGTCTAAGATCGGTCAAAGGGTATCATTGATAAATTCCTGAAACGATGCTGGTCCGTTGGTGAGTTCAAATAGCATTACCAAAGATTCGAGTAGACCATAGCGAGTTTTAAAATCTGTTTTCCATCCATCACGTTCTGACTCAATTCTAATCATATGATATGTGTCACGGACATCCAACTTGGTGTACCATCTGTCTATTGAACGTCTCAATAAGGTTTCCTGGATCAGGGGCAATGGGTATTGATATTTAATTATTCCTTTGTTCAATCATCAATAGTCCACACACAGCCGTAACCCTCTATTTGGTTTGGGTGCAAATAATACTTCGGTTCGGCATGATGTTGACAATAACCTGATGAATCCCATTGTTAGGTTCTTTTTCAATCCATTCCTTTGGAAACTATAACTCATCCCTTGACAGGCTGTATATTGGCCGAACGGTGGGATGAAGCCATCTTGAAACTTGAT